>BGZK01003779.1:0-19720 GCA_005406025.1 Eumeta japonica
TTTTTTCCAAAATGAGATTGCAAATTCCTTATTAGGAATTCCAGCAAAACGTTCTTTGAAGCTGGGCTTATTTAAAACTGATGTATTTTGTAAATATCTTAAATTTCCAAAACGGGAGTAAGAAATTTTCATTTTGGGAATTTGTCGAAAACATGATTGTGGTTAGATTTATCTAAGCTAATTTTGAAAATCATTTGTTTTTATCTCATAAGCGATTTTATACAAGAAAACTGCATAATTCTTAAGAAATATTAATATTAAATATTAAAAAAATATTAAAACTAATATTATTAAAGTTTGTCTTCTTTAAAATTGAGGAATCTTGAAATTTTGTATAAAATTTTTAAATTTCGCCAGGGTTAAAAGATTCCCCCTTTGAATGCACCAAATACACCTATGGGTATATTCAAAATAACATAATATGTATGTATTTAAAGTCAATTTTATTAAAATTTTGTATGTAATATTTGACTTAAAATACATTTTAATTTTTATGAATACATATGTATGCCCCTAAACTTTTAAACTATCAGAACTAATTTTAAATAATGAGTATTAAAAAAAGTGTAGTGTTCCTAAACGAATCTTAGGATCCAAAAATTTGACTTTAGAATTTTCGAATACAAATAGTCGAAATTTATATTTTAATGTAAAATAATTTCCACTTGTTAAATGTAAGCAGTTTTATGTTTGAGCTGTTTTTGAAGTAGAGTTGACGCAATTTCTGGCAAATTTTGCAAATTCCAAACGGGGATTTAATAAACCCATTTTAGAGATTATTTGAAAATAAATTGGGAACAAAATATTAATAAATAAAAAAATTATTTTAACAGAAAATAAATTTTATTGCAAAGTTATGAAATGAAATATTATATAAACTAAGCCAGACTTTGGTTTAAAAGCTTTCATTTAACTTGTTTTAAAGATTATTCGACTTTGTTGGGAATCTTGCTAATAAGGGTGTATTCAGTTCTCCAAATAAACGCAGCCGAAATCTATTTTATAGATTTATACAAAAGTTTTATTAACAATACTGGTGAATAGAAAACTGGAATGAACAATATATTTTATTTTCACATGTATGTAAAAATCCAAGCTTACTTGATTTAAAACAAAAAACTCTTAAATTCTAAAACAAAGTATGTATTGCAAAGTAGAACTTCAACATAATTCAACAGACCTCAATATTGATACTATTTATGTACATACATATTTTTTAGCATTTATTTATTATGTTTCAATGAAACTTTCATTTAGAAAATAAAACTAAATTAAAATTAGATAATAAAAGTGGTGCGGGCCAAAGGTTTTATTTAAACTGATTTTATGTTTTAAAAATTTTCATTGAACTGACATGTTTCTGTTATCCATCGATGCATTTGTAATTTTTTTTTTTGATATATTTTCTTCTCTCAATTTCATTGTGATCTTTAAAATATATTGCACTTGCAAAGTCTTTACACACTTTCTTAATAATTTTCTTTTTTTTCATTTATTGTATCTATAATTACTAATGTTCGCCAGCTTAGGTACATACATACATACATAGCTATTAAAACTTGCTGCTTAATGAAATTTGAAATATTGTGAAATAAGAAAATTATTGGTTTTAGTTTAAGGACAAAACAGTTTTATAATTTGCCAGTAAAACCTTAAACAAATTTTACAAAACAGAAAAATAAGCGATGAGTTAATAAAGCAAGAGTGGTATATTATTATAAAATAATTGTTAGTGTTTAATAAAAGGGTAAACACAGACAGAAATTATAAAATGAGCCCGTGGTTAAGTGGCTTAAACTCTGGCATAAAATTTGATTTATTGGCATCAGTCCGAGTTCAAGTCCTGATGCTGATGATTAACGTGATGGATTTAAAACAGTTGGCTGTTATACCCTAATCAAGCTTAAAAATTATAAATATCTTTTCTTCTTTAATAAATATAAATCACTAGCAAATTTAAGGCCGACAAAGAAATTAAAAAAAAAAAAAAATAATTATAATTATAAGTACACATATTTCTATTAACACCTGCTTGTAATTTAGCTCATATTAATGCAACAAAAGTGCATTTGATTTAATTTTAATTTCAATATTCTTTCGTCTCCTTTTCACTTTTGTAAATCAACAAACTTGAAACATCATTTTAAAATTATTTGAACGTGGAAAAACACATTAATTTTCGCAGTTAATACATACATATCTGTTAAAAGTATTATTAGACTTATTTAATTTACTCTCATCTTTGGATCAGTTGCATAGACCGTTTTAGTTAATTTTACCCCAAACCGAAGCAAATGTTACACTTGATGAGCACAATTGCCGCCGTGTTGCAGTTGTTGTTAGAAACCAAATTGATGTTCATATGAACGTATTATATGCACATATTGTGTGTGTACGTATGTATATATGTATATACATTGATGAAAACAAAATCATATAAAGTAGTGAAGAGTATTAAAATTAATAAACAAACATGCCATGTATTTTCTATTTATATGCAAACAGTTTTTAAATTCAATTTCACCCAGTGGGCCACTGTACCAAATGTGTATCTGTTTAATTAAATACATACTTACATACACACACATCTAAGTATGTATGTATGAATGTATTTTCCAACATATCATACCTTATAACTAATTTCTGTGGAAGTAAAATTACACATTAGAATATAAGATTTTAATTAAAGACCATAATAATTTCTTTTTTTTTTATCAGAATTACCTAATTTTAATGGTGATTAAAATCATGAATAGGGTTTGGAAATTCCCGGACTTTTTCATTTTCCCTGACTCCTGAGATTTTATCTTCTATTAAAAACAAGGGAGTTAGAGCAAAAATTTCTTGTTTTTATGTATCTATTTTATTTGATCTTTACATTTATATTTAAAATAATATTTCAGATCTTTTTTATATAAAAAATGTTTTTATATATTTACTACACTAGGTATATAATTAAAATTTTGTTATCAAAAAATTTAATTATATATTTTTCCTGAAGATGCTAAAAATTGTTAGAAATATTGAAATAAATAAATATATAAAACATTTTTATATAAAACAAGATCTGAGCTGTAACAATTATTTTAAATTTCTTGTTTTTTTTTCTTAAAAATTGTTTCTATTTAAGGATAAATAATAAAGCATACGTATCCCTACAAGAAATGAATGACCGAAACTAATACATACAAAAACCATTTACTAATACATTTATAACTTGACAGAACATGTGACAGTCATTCTTGATGAAATTTCCATCATTGTTGACGAAGGGTTGCATTTTTCAAATATTTTGACGTTTAAATTTTGTAATTCCCGGAAAATTATTTTTGTGGCGTCCATAAACATTAGTTGACGAAGTGTGAGAATAATATAAAATAAAATAAGAACTTTTAGAGAAAATTAATTATATATAAAAGTGTTATTCACTTTAAATAAATTATAAAAACATTAAATACAGATTTTGAAACGATAAGTATAGTTTTTATGATTATGAAGTTTTTATATTTGGTTATACAGAAGTCTTCTTTTAGGCACATTTAATTCCTTATGTAAAAAAGGGGAAATTTAAACAAATGCCGGAATTCATGATTCGAACAGGATGCTATGACCTATTTTTGGATGCTTTTATTTTCATTTATTTATATAATTTCTTTTACACAAATATATGTAAGCATTTTAATATTGAAATCAAATACTTTGTGTTTTATTTGCAGTCAGCTGTTTTAGTCAGCAACGACTAATATTTTATCAGCCTTTACTGGTCACCTGTGAGTAGTTTTGTATCAGCGCTAACAAGTAAACTTCAGTCAGTAGTGATACATTTTTTGTCATCACTGCCTAGAGTGAGCAGTTCGGCTATATATTCTTTGGACGCCAAACTGTATGAGTTAGAAAAGAACGCAAAATCACATGTACACAAAAGTTTCGGTAATTTTTCTCACATCGGCCTTAATAAAATGATGATGGAAATTTCGTCATTAATGTTGGTCATTTGACCGGTCAAATGACCGTCATTGTTCTTATAGGGATATGTCCCAAATTTGTCCACTGAAAGCAGAAAGTAAAGAACAAAACAGAAAGTCTCAGTTCACACATGAAATTTTTCTTTCTAAAAATTCTGTGTTTGTAGGTAGCAGGGAGTAACATAAGTGAGGCGAGTGAATTTCAGTACAGACTTTCATGTACTCTGAAATTCTTTTGTTTTGTTATTCGTCTATGTTAAACTGAAAAAAATTGACTTGAATTTCATTCAGTGTGTAGACACGAATGAAAGTTTCAAATGAAATTAGAAAAATTTCATGAAAGAAAAATTTCATGTGTGAACCGAGACAAACATTTCAACAGTTTAATATCACATAAATTTAAAAATAAACATCATTTTTAAAATACAGTTGCCATTTAGATAAAAAAAAAGGCGTTTAGTACTACTAAAGCATTTAGTAATTCGCTTGACATCCGATTTCAAATTTTTGTTGCAAAGTTCCCAGCAACGGAGAAAACACGTTCACTATTAACTGAAGTTATTTTATTGTTAACAGAGTTGGTCAAATTATCCAAGTTCTTAGTACGAGTAAAACTTACCTCATACAAAAAAAAAGAAAAGAAAAAATTGTCTAACAAAATAGCCGATTTAATTTTGGATTAGCAATTGCATTATTAATTAAATTTTTTATTATCATTCTAAAATATTTATTGATTTGTGTTTCTGACATATCACTGTCACTAGTGGTTCCCTCCCGGGGCAGGTTTGGTCTTGGTGGGTTGCAACACCTTGACGTTCTGCTATCGGGGTATAGAGGCCTAGAGAGCCTCGGTCTGGTAATGGCGTACCGAATCTTCAGAGGGAGAGAAGGCTATGGCTGTGCTATAGTATTGCTCTTCGAGCCCTACCCGAGGGTTATAATATCCGTACCATGGGTGTCGGTGGCCCCAGGGTGATTCCTAAGGAAAAACACTGCCAACCGTGGTTGAGGTGGCTATTCGGCTGCAACATGGTGGTATATATGATGAAGTGAGTTTGTATGACTTGATCGCATATAAGGATTAGGCATATATGTGCTTTCAGAGCTGTAAATGATCTTCAGGTGCTGTTGCCTACCAATAGACTGTTTTCGAGTTTCCTGGGTAGCTGTTAAGTTAAGGCATGATGCTCACTTGTCGACTTCGAGCCATTTGTTCGGAATGCCAGGCCTCTGGTAGGCTCGAGGGCAGAAATGAAGCTAGCCCGAAGCTCCAAAACAAAGGGCCTGTATACATTCCAATACAATATTTGAAGTAAATTGCTACCTGTCGTTGGCAAGTATGCAGGCATGGTGGTGTGACGTGGTTTCTTCACACTTTGTGGATTTGGTCCACCGTCAGGTTAAGCCCTAGAGGCAGATACCGACGCTAATCAAATTTACATCTGTCACTAATGGTCATATCTGAAATAAATTAGCCAAACAGGGACTTATTGGTTCATCGTACAATTTAAACGATGTTTTAAAATTTTGAATTAAAGTCGGAAGTTTTTAAATAATTTATTAATGCTGACATTTTATCACTACAACTTTAGTCAATCTTACTCTGATTGCCTCAGCAATTTTTAAGAAAATAGTGTTTCTATTGGCACAAGCTGCTCAAAAAGTGTATTTAAAATGGCATCAGCTACTAAAAGATTGGTATCTCAGCGACTTAGTGCTTCAACGGTATCTTTTATACTCTAGACAGATGACAGTGTTAATTTGCATTAGTGGCCCTTTTCTGCATTAACTCGTGCATTATCCCCATTCGAATGTGAATTAACTCCGTCATAAATGCACAAAATCAAACTAAATTCAGTTCTATTATGGCAGCACCGTTGAAATCAATCAGTTGTTTACATTTTGCTTGCTATTGTGAATGAAATGAATGAATGAAAATGGAGTCACAGACAAAATTTTAGCTATTTTATTTTTTCTTAAATATTAATTTTATGTGTAAATTATGTATTCTGAGGTGTATATATTTCAAAAGCAACACAAAAAATTAGTTATCGCCACATAAGCATTTCTTTGCAAACAAAAAGTACACAGTTGAATAAATAAAGTTTACTAAATGCAGAAATCGTCGTCTGTCATCATAAAATTTTAATTCAAATTAGTGAGCTCCTAATGCAAATTAACTCTGTCGTCTGTCTAGGGCATTATTGTATTTACAACCGCCTTTAATGTAACCAGAGCGGGAACATGTTGATCATTTCATAAAGTCTATTAATGGCTTCTTTATAGCATTTTTGTCTTCAAAAATTAGTGCAAACAGCGTTTCCATTAAGGAAATTCTGTTACGTTCAAATTTATATAAACAAAATCGCTTTAAAAATAATTTAATTTCAAAATTACAAATCAAAAAGGTGGAAAAACAAAATATTATCATAGCATATAATAAATAAAATTTTTCCGTTTTCCCGGGAATTTCTAAAAATGTCAATCCAAAATTATTCTCGCGTGGAATTCCCGGACAGCAAACCCTAATCATGAATGCAATTTAGGTTGTTTGGTTTTGTAGAATACCTCTGGTATCCCGCATATATCTCTGTTATTCGTAAGCCGATTTTGTTGAATTTCAATAGCAACTTGTGCAAGCGCACAATGCTCTGATAAGTATTTTACAATGTTAATGGATTATTGTGATTAGAAAATATCCAGAAGTATAAATAGTAAGAACGGCTTATGAATTTTTTGCTTTCGAAAAACTTAACACGATGGCTAATTTGTGAAGAAAATCATTCAAATAGATTTATTTGATTTCATTTGGAGTAGATCAAATTATTTTATCTCAACCATTGAAGTTTATTTCCCAACATTGTAATAATTTCCTTCACCAGCTTCAATTTCTTTTTTTATAACTTTTAGTTGCAAAAGCCTGCATACGAATATGAAACATCTATGTATTTATTTTCATAAATTATTTTCGTTAAAATACATAAACACTTTGCAAAATTTATTCCAACAAATTTAAATATATAAGTAACTTTTAACACGCATTACGTGTTTATTCGAAGGGTAATGCCTCTTTGTTTTGGTCAGTTAATAAACTTCGTTTTAAAGTCTATATTATACATACATACATACATCAAAATAACACAGTCATGACTAAAGACTGAGATTCATTAACCCAAGATCGATCATGTCTATACACAATATTGCCTCTGAAACAAAATTATATTAATTTTATTTTCATGTTATTCTTTTAAATTAAAATTACAATTTGTAAATCGTTGTTACTTTAAAATTTATTTATCATCTCTACAAAAATAAATCAATTTGATAAAGAAATTTGTTAACTTTTAAATGGTTATTGAGGTAAAAGTAATTTTGAATTATAAAATTGAAAAGATACTTATGGAATTTATTATTAGGTCAGAAGACAATTTAGTTGTTTTCACGTCACATCTATCAATCTTTCAGCATGTCTATATGCCGTCGACATTTCGCTGATGCTACTCAGCTCATTAGCAGACTCGTCCTTGACCTTGTTGCAAAATGTTCAAACAAATAATGAGAATTTCAAAAAAAATTTAAACTCATTTTCAAAGACAAAAACAAATTTTTCTGTATTGCTACAAATGCATTTACTTTTCTTAGCAACACAGAAAAAGTTGTTTTGTCTTTAAAATGTTTAAATGTTTCTAAATTTTATTATTTCAATAGAAATAATAGAATAATAAAATTAATGAAGCTAAAATTTTTAGTTTCATTGAAGATGTGATCATGATACAAAATTAATATGAAATTGAGTGCAGCCTACGCCACATCTATCAATTTTTCTGAATGTTGACAAGCTGTATATGTAAAAGTCTTGATACCAAAACTTGCTCGTGTAACAGCAGAGTTAATGCTTATAATTCAAATAAAATAAAAAAGCTTTACAAAGTTATTAGAACGTAACAAAATTATTTTCTTATTTCGAGTTTTGTTTTGTTATAATTTTGGAAAACTATCCACCGTCTCCTGCAGAGTTATTAGTAAATTTACTAGGGATGCAACCGATACCGATATATCGATGTTACTTCTAGTTTTCCGATATATCGATATCGGCGATATTTTACTGGCGATACGCCGATACTTCTATTTTTCTTTAGCGTCTTTTGAACAAAATATTTAATTTTCAACTCTTTTCATTTTGCATGACAACTATGAAAAATAACATAATAAAAGTAAAATAAAAATTAAAACAGAATACATAATGAGATTATTTCTTCTCTTTTTTATTCTACCCAAATTTAAAGAAAATGGCGCAGAAATACTTAAGTTTTCAAATGAGTTCTGTCGCATCTGAAAGAATTTTTTCCACTGCAGGTCTGTTTCAAACGGATTTCAGAAATCGTACATCTTCGAAAAATTGTAGAACACTTTGTTATTTTATTAATATCGATTTTCAATATTAATCATTTGCAATGTTGTTTTAATAATTTTAATTTAATTTTAACATGATCTCAAATTCATTTTGTTCTCTTTTAAACGGTATTAAAATCAACTTTAAGTCCTGAGCCACACTAAACTGAATGCCATCGTTTTACACTTAAGTTTTCAAATGAGTTCTGTCGCATTTGAGAGATCTGTTTCAAACGGATTTAAGAAATCGTTTATCTTAGAAAAAATTTGAAAACACTTTGTTTTTTAAACAAAAATCGAATTGATATTTGATTTGTTCGACCCTTCTTTATGAAATGAGTTGAGTTTCCAGGATGAAGTTTTAGGTCAATTTCTATATAATATAATATTTCCCAATAATCTGACCTGAAGAAGCTATCCGAATTAGAGCGAAATATTGGCAAATAATATATTATATAAAAATTTACCTAAAGCTTCATCCTTAAAACTCAATTCATTTCAAAAATCCTATTAATATCAATTTTAATATTAATCATATGCGATGTTGTTTTAATAATTTTAATTTAATTTTAACATGATCTCAAATTCATTTTGTTCTCCTTTAAACCTTATTAAAATCAACTTTAAGTCTTGAGCCACACTAAACTGAATCAATTGTTTATAAAAATATAAAAATATCTTACAGTGTTATTTTGTGCGAAACAATAATTTATTTTTTTGTTAACATGATTTAAATTTTTTAAGTTTTATTAATATCAATTTTAAATCTTGAGTAACATTAAACTGAATGCCATCGTTTTATTTTTTTTTTTTTGTAAAATCATAAATATTGCAGATATTTTGAAGTTTGAAAATTTTAATTTTAGAAACTGAAATGTATTGAAAATTTTGATGATATGAAGGGCTCATTAATTAACACTGTTCTTTTGTATAAGAGAAGAATTACTCTACTTAAATTTGGTTAATTTTAATTGACCTAAATTTCAGTAATTTATAGGTATAGGTATCGGTATCGGTATCGGTGATATTTATTTTGAGTACCGGTAGCGGATCGGCGAAATGGCCTATCGTTGCATCCCTAAAATTTACATTTCAGATTATCATTTTGTCCAACCGATTTCCATATTTTTTTATTTTAAATTATTTGAATTTGAAAATCGTTTTATAAATTGTCAAAATTTTCAGAAAAAACGTTTATCGCTTTATTTGCGCTTTTACCATAACTTGTTGGGTTCTTAAAATATCGACTTGATACCTTTTCCAGTGTATAGATTTTTTTGCAAAGGTAACTGCGTAATAGTTTGATATATTGTAATTTTGACAAAATTTTAATAAAACTTACTATACAAACACATAATTTATCAATTAAAATTGACAACAAAAGTTATCATTTAGCAGATTAATTTTTGATAATCAACTACAGCATCCCGTAAAGTATGCAACAATCAATTGGCAAAAGTCTTTGTGGACAAATGCTTGTATGACATATAAATAAATAAAGGCGAAATTCACCCCACAGGAAAATAATCCCTCATTAAAAAGCATCACGCGAGAACTAGAAGACAATCAGACAGACGAACAATTGCTCAAAGACGGATCATTTCAGTCATGCGAACAAATGATTTGTTGTACTTTTCTGCTTGTATTTCGAGTGCGACAGTGCTTTGTGTTATTGTGTACACAAGCATCCAAGTACAAGTGTGTAGATATGTTTGGGTGGTAGATTGAATGGTTTTACTGGTGCTTTCACTATTTTCCTTTGTCTGCCTGCAATTTAGTGGGTGTCATTATCCTTTTGGCTGATGTATTTAATGACAACGGAGATGGATTTTTCTACTTTTTCTTTTTAATTGTTTAAGCTTAAGTATTTTATATGAATTTCATTTTATTTATAACTCTTCACTACCAATAAACATGTCCATATGTTAGTATAAAATTTGAGTTTACTATCATTTGCAATGAAAAATATGTTAAAGTTTAAACAAAGGAAAATATGTCATATATTTTGAAGGATTTTACCACAATTTGAGTCGCTGATTGTGATGACAACAGAAAATTATTATATATTATAATATTATTATTATTTATTTCTTTGGTATTTACATACATAAATATATCCCTACAAGAAATGAATGACCGAAACTAATACATACAAAACTATTTACTAATACATTTATAACTTGACAGAACATATGACAATTATTCTTGATGACATTACCATCATTGTTGTCGAAGGGTTGCATTTTTCAAATATGTTGACGTTAAAATTTTGTAATTCCTGAAAATTTTGTGGCGTCCATAAACATTAGTTGACGAAGTGTGAAGAATAATATAAAATAAAATAAGAACTTTAAGAGAAAATTAATTATATATAAAAGTGTTATTCACTTTAAATAAATTATAAAACATTAAATACAGATTTTGAAACGATAAGTAAAGTTTTATGATTATGAAGTTTTATATTTGGTTATACAGAAGTCTTTTAGGCACATTTAATTCCTTATGTAAAAAAATTTAAACAAATGCCGGAATTCATAATTCGAACAGGATGGGTCAAATGACCGTCATTGTTCTTGTAGGGATGTGTTTAATATGTATAAATTGGGAATTGTGGGTGAGCCAACCTTTTTTTTTTCAAATAGAAGTATGTCAAGAACGTAATCTATAATAAGATCTTAGAAAATTTTGTCTAAAAAAGTACATACATATTAGTGTAGCGAACTCTGTAATTGTTTTATTCAATACTTTCATCTTAAAAGTACTGCTGTACCCCAGCATTATTTTTTTGCTTTTTTATTTATGTTTTTGTTTGAATTATGTGCATGTATGTTGTTTATTGGGTAATGCTGAACAGCGTTGCCACTTTTTGTAATAGAATATAAATCGATTTGCTTAAAGATCTGTGTATTATAAAAAGGTTCATCATTTTAACGAGCTTTTATGTTATTGTGGATGATAAGGAAACAGTTGGCTGTATAACTGACGTAGGTTTAGGTAGGCGGGCCACTGTTGAAATAGAAAGACAGCTTACAGCTCACGTGGGTCCTATTTAATTTGGTCCCTCAGATAATCCGAAAAAGGTGTGACAGAAGAGATAGGGGAAGAGGAGGGATGGAAAAGAAGATAGGAAAGTCAGAGAGAGATGGAATGGGATAAAAGGGCAACAGTACCACTGTGCACAAAATTAGGCTGGTTCCAGTCACCCGTTACTCCCACAAAGGAGTCTTGCGCACTTAAAATCTTAAGTTTTCCTTTTTTACCCTTCTTTAACAAATAATACAAATGCAAACTTAGAAATGAACTTGAGCCCGACAAAGAAATTAAAATCTTTTGAGAACCTTTTATAAACTAAGCTGCTGCTTAAGAAAACTCAAGCAATTTTTTATATATAACAACATAAAAATGAATTCAATTGTATCAGTTAATTATGCAAAAGCAGACATTGCACTATACAACAAAATTAAACTTTTTCACTAATTACAAGAATAGAAAAAACACGTGCACCGGCATTTTCAAGATTTACATCTGAATTTCCCAGCTCTGGCAAATTCTTATTGTTAATCGACATAAGAAACCATGTTCAGCAAATTCATGTAAAATGTAACGAATAACATTTTTGTAGAATATTTTAACCCTCTAGCTCCCCAACATAACGGGTCTTTTCGGTTCATTTTAAATAAAACAAAAATATAAAATCAGAATTTAAGGGTTAAAAGGCAATGTAATGGGTAAAATGTTGTAAAAATATTCCTCTTGCAATTTCACTTTAAATATCTGAATGTAGCAAAACAGATAATTCGACCAGAAAGTCAGAAGTAAACACACAGCAAAAGACACTTAGGGTTAACTTTTTAAAGAACCTCAAACCTTGTTAGGTTAGAATTATGTTTAGCAAATTTATGTAAAATCTTACGAAAAACAGTTTTATAGAATACGTATGGGTCTTTTTCCTTCTTCTTAAAACAAAAAAAAAAAAAAGGAAAAAAAAAGAAACATGAAATAAGGAACTTAATGGGCTATAACGGGATTTAAGGTTAAAATGTTATACAAAATATTTTTGTAACATTTTACACAAATTTGCCGAACATAGTTTACTTAAAATGTAAGGGACACAAGGTTTGATGTTCTTTAAAAAAAAGCAAAAATAAACCCTGAGGCATCTTATATCTGTCTTTCTGGTCGATTTTTTAGTTTTAGTGTAATCAGAGGCTTATAATAAAATTTCAGGTGAAATTTTTTACCGAACAATTTAACCTATTGAGTCCCCGTTTCAAACCCTAAATTCCCTAATGTCATGTTTTTTTTTTAAGTAGTACAGAAAGGGATCATATGTTGGAGAACTAGAGGGTTAAGATGTTCTACAAAAATATTTTCCGTAACATTTTACATAATTTTGCTGAACATAGTTCTTACCTAAAATGTAAGGGACACAAGGTTTCTTATGCCGATTAACAATATGAATGAGCCAGAGGTGGGAAATCAAATGAAATTGAGATGTAAACTTTCAACACGCCCATACAAGTAACTTTTTTTTTAATCTTCTCTATCAAAATTTTTTGGTCAAATCTTGTAAATTTTCATGGTTTTGTGTGGTGCTTATTACACAAAATTATTATTTATGTTTAATTAATCATATTTTTTTGTTGAGCCAACTGAAATCTGTGTGAAATCTTTTTTGTTTCGCAGCCTAAATTTTATTTAAATTTGATTTGAATAAAACTTTGTACCTTTTTCTAGGTACGTATGTTTGTATAAATGTATGTATATATGTTTGCTTACATTTTTGACAGTTCATACCATGATATGGTTTTTTAGATTTGTATACATATATTATGAAATCAACATTACCATATTAGATATAATTTGCAATAATAGCGATTTGAAAGGCACGTAATATAATTCTTTATGATATGAAATTTGACGTTTGCTTACATAGTGTCTAGACCTGATATCGATTATTTTTCTATTAGCAAGAGAATTATATTACGTGTGATTTTCAAAATCGCTATTATTAATATTATATTTGATAAGGTAATATTGTTTATATAACAGATATTTAGCAAACAATATTATAATATGAGCTGCCAAAACTTAAGCAAACGTAATATAGAAAAAGGTAGAAATTTTACTTTTAACAAAATAGACGCCGAAAGCAATTTGATAAGAATTTTCTGTACAAATTAGCATAAATGTATAAGTTTTGGAATCTTTTTGTATATACATACTAATGTAATATAAATATAAGATGTTGGTTGAAATATTATTCTACATAGAAGAGAAAATGAAATATTTTCAGTACTGCCAATGTTCTTTTATGTTATATGAGAGTTAGTGTCAGCTCTAGATACTATGTTATGGAAAATATTTGATATTTGATCTACTATAGATACTATGCTAGATTAAGTAACATGTTGGAATTTATTTATTTATATATACTTCAAAAGAAAACTTGCTAAGTAGTCGTACAATATCGGCGGGTAGCGAAGACCATGTGCCGAAGGTGGTATTAACAGAACATTTGAAGATTCCTTTGACTGACTGTACACGACCCTTCACATAGGAAGTGATAGCAACATGGTTGACGACGAATTCCTCAAAACTACTCATCATATAGTTGATTGAGGCAATCCAATTAACCAGTGAGAGTTGCAAACTCTCAAAGGCCAAACAACAAAACAAGCCTGACCGCACTTAGGTAATAATTACGATGACGCGAGAGCTTGTTCTTCAGCCCAGAGCTGCTTTAAGACCAGGGTGTTAGATGTGACGATTTTACGTCATTTTGACGTAATTTTTTTCAAAAAAGACTAAAATGACGTTTGACGTTTTTCTTCGCAGAAGTTCTTATATTTTGACATTTTTCTGACATTGCTACTATTTCAATTTATGCCAACTAATAGAAAGTAATTGAAAGAAAACTGTAAGCAATTTTGATATTTTATTCTACTCAACAGAGAAAGACACTAATAGAGAGCATTCTTATGATTACTTACAACAAGCATACTTTAATCAGAAGTAAGTAGTATCATTGTGAACCACTCTTTATAAAATACAGAAGCAAATTGTTTTATGTATTAAATTTGTATGACAGGCAGATAACATAACTATATTAATTGTAGTAACTCGCTTACCTTTGTTAAGAAGGAATGATATATGCGGTCAAATAAAAAAGGAATTTGACTTTGGAAATTCAGTTTCAAATAATTTAAATTTAATAAATTATCCATTTTTAAATAAAAATACTTTTTAATCCTCTAGCTAAAATTTCATCATAATTTGATATCTAAAGAGAAAACGAAATAAAATAAATGCGGATTTTAGAAAAATTCATCTGATTTTAACATATTTTGGGGAAAAATTCATCTGAATCTAGTTATCAAATAATGAACCAGCTTTTCCTATAAGTTGGTGGCTTTACTGCCGTTTCAACGGTTTCGCCAACTTCAAGTAAATTTGAACAAAACTAAAAATTAAAATTCCTTGGCGACAAAAACTATTGAAGGGATTTTGTTTGCTAAGGAAAAGGTTTTCTTAAACAAAACTAATTAATTTTGTGTTAATTTTTACAGTTTTATTCATGATGTCTTTTTGACGTCTTTACTAGTTCTTTTTTGACGTTTTTGACGCTTTTTTTTTGAAAGTTTGACGATTTTCCTAACAGCATTGTTTACGGCTGAACATGTTAACGAACTCATTTAAACTTATCTAAGCTGGCAGCACTGGCTTAGAGAGTACCCCATCTTCGGTAAATACTTAAGTGTCTTTACCAATTTTTAAACATTTAAACTTAAAAAGTAAATTTTACACAAGCACGTTGATGGCATTATATTTATCAGCAATACGGGTGTTTCTATGAGTGCATGCTTCTCTCAGGGATACAATTGGCAATGTTTGCTAAGAACAGACAGAGATTTTTTAAATCTTTGTGGTTTAAGTTTTGCTTTCTTTCC
This sequence comes from Eumeta japonica, assembly GCA_005406025.1. Classification (NCBI taxonomy): domain Eukaryota; kingdom Metazoa; phylum Arthropoda; class Insecta; order Lepidoptera; family Psychidae; genus Eumeta; species Eumeta japonica. The sequence continues at coordinate 15,308 of BGZK01003779.1, forward strand.
ATTACGAATAAGTAATTTTTTCTTTATATGTATGTACAATATATTTGATTTTATTTCTTACGACAACAAGGGTTCAGTGCCTCACAAGCTCTGCTCATGAGTTGTTGTAAGTATGAGTGCAAGTATGTTTATAAAAGTGTTGTATATATGTATGTATGTATGTATATAATGAATGTTGTGACGACTGCAAATGATGGTATATAGTTTCAAGTTAAATTAAATTTTCCAGGTGAAATAAAATTAAATAAGGAAAATAAATAACTCTTATCAAGAGCATAAAGAAATGTTGATGGATATAACAATTTTAGAATAAAACATGACGAATACGTGCATGAATTATTTGTTTGGGTAGAAAGAAAGTTTTGAACTTTTATATTGTTTGATTGAAAAAGAACACAACACAGTTAAAGCTTTGTGAAAATATTTCGAAAACCAAAAAAATATTATGCGGTAATCATAATTAAAGAACTTTTAAGAAAAATTTAAACTCTGAAACAGCAGCTTGATGCATTTACGAGGCGTGCAAATTGATTTTAGTTATAAAATTATTTAATAAGCAACTAAATAATGTAAGAATTAGAAAATGACAAATTGAATGCTCTACAATTTTCTTCTCTTTCACGTTTATATCACCATTTTATAAGATATTCTACTCATACTGGTATTATTTATTACATGACTCTAGATGTGGTTAAGTGGGAGCTTGTGTGGGTGGCGCAAAAGGAAACAAAATATGATTATGAATTATGAAGGAATATGATGATAACGTTATGCAACCCATATATAGTGCCACAATAAAAGAAAGCCAAGTAAAGAAAAAAATTCTGCATGTTATAAAAATATTAAATAAATAAAAAAAAAAACAACAACAAACGGGGTTGTTTGTCTGCAACAAATATTTTTCGTTCTGCTCCCCCAGACTGTGTTTTATATTTCCTTTCTTCCAAATGAATTCATTTGTGTATTCTATCTATAACTTTAGCTAAATAAATATGTTTTGCAAACATTATTGATAAAATACCTCAAATTATTTCTACTTAAATAAATACTCGAAAAAACAAAGATTTGTATTTGATTTATTGCAAAAACGATCTAACAATTTGCCAATTAAGCGACCAAGAAAATTGTTCATGTGTTGAATGTCTTCAAGACTATTGATGTGCTAAGAACTTTTGTGGTTCATTTTGTTTGTTAAACAAATACAATCATTTAAACTTATAACTTTATATACAGTGTGTTTCATATATACCATCAGTTTTCTTTTCAGAGACGTGTATTATTAATCAGTCAAATGGAAATTATTACTTTTAGAACATTTTAACCCATCAGGTTATTATTTAAAATTCTTTTTAATGTTATATATGTTTAAATTTTTATAGTACAATTAATTCTAAAATCAACTTGAGAAACTCAATGGGGCGAGGCCGATAATAAAAAATCATTCATGCTTATTCCAAAAAATGCCCTTCACTTTCGTGATCGAAATTTCATTCGAATAGAAATATATTTCGATTGTGCGTAATTTTCTGATAATGTTATTCAATACAAAACTAATCGAATTGTTGTTTCAGTGTTCAACAGGACCGCATAAAAGCCACTTTGCAACACTGAACAAAACATAAACGAAAGCTTATAGCATTAAACACATTCAGACAGCGGCTACCGACTACAATATGTCAAAATAATTTACACGCGTTCTTATGAGAGCTGTCATTTTGTAAAGGGTGTATCTACACGCATCCGACCACCGTTGGAACAGTCAACTTAGATCTAATCCTATTTTTTTGGCGACAACACAAATTAGAGATTTTAGTTTCATAAAAAAGTTATGTAAATGAGTATTTAAAACAATATTTGAGTGAATAAAGTTTATATGTGAATAATAGATACGAGTTCGTTAAAAATTTGAAAGTGTGTTTTTAAGTGATTTTGATGATGGTAGCTGCCGCTTCAAAATAATTGTGTCGCTGAGTTTTGGCTAAAATGTAGCCAAGCTTCGGTGTTCGTGTAGTCTGCTGCGTCGAATGTGTTTAATGCTTATGTTTGAATGAAAAATAAGCAATCAAAATATATTGTTTGTGAAAAGTATTAAAGGAAAACTATAAAAACCGATTTTATTAATCATACATTTTATTTATTTCCTCTACTTTTTCCGACTCTGAAGAAGATGAATAATACTGCCAAACCTTTTCAATTTTTTCTTTCTTATATTTTGTTTTGACTGTCGCACAACAATAGTATTATGCTGACCAGAGGTTTTATTTTACTTCAAGTGCTTCAAAATTGGTTCGCCATTGCTCTTTTCTGAGAACTGTTACTGAAAATATAATTTTTCCATATCAGTGTGCTTCATCATAAACTTGTCAAGAATTTCTTTTTCGTTATTAAAAAAATAATAATAATAATTTATATTTTCTCTGTTTTTAAAAATACCGTCTAAGTTCGATTGAATTTCTGTTTATGAGTAACAACTCGCAAGGTTGCATGCGATTGAACACTCGCTACCGAACGACATCATACGGAATTGCGATACATTTTATTCCATGGCGAATAAAAAATCTCACATGTAACAAATCGATCGTTCGAGTAAAAACTCGATCGCAAATGAATGACAGAATTAGCCTCCAGCTAATTGATTGTTTTAAGCGGCAGATAGCAAGATTACACAAAAACAAAACAACAAATTAAATTATATCTAAATCGACGATATCTAGTGTTCTGGTGTTACCGTGTATTTACGCCTTCGTCAAAATGAGAGTTTTCATAAGAATGTGTGTATTATTTTTTGCAGGTGATATTCGGTAGCGCAATTTGAAAAAGCACTAAAAGCAGCGAGAAATAATTTAGTGAGAGCAGTGATTATTACAGTATTGCAAATAAATATTTCATTGCGTATCTGCTATTCTTTATAAATCAATCACATCACCTTGTATTTTATTTGGAAATAAAATTAAATCATTCATTTAGAGTGCAAATATTATAGCAAGCAACTGTAAGCAATCTTAGAATGCAAAGAAAGCACAAAATACATGAAATAATAATTTGATAATGCCATTATTATATTAAGAAATATTCATAAGTATTTATTTTGTTATTTTTTTAATCAGAACGATATGATTAACTCGTCTTTATTTCTCTTAAATTGCCTATAATCCCTTTTTAAAAAGTGTCAGAGTTGAAGTTATAATTTGTTGTCTATAAAAGTTAACAAAAATCTTTTGAACATAATCCACGCATACAGCTTAAGTCATGACCATCATCAAGGAAATAACAAATTATGCTGATCATGTTAATTTTTGACAAGGGTTTTATTTTATATATTTTTTAGCCTTCATCATCATACTGATCATGTGCAGCGTTCAAGATTTCATTTTGTGCCTCAACATGATACTGGAAATTAAACCATTTTAGTTGTCATCTGTCATAATAAAGGAGTTTAACATAATTTCATGCACCTTAGCTTTGTTCAGAGATATTTTCAAGTTCAGAATAAAATAATTACTGGTGTTTTGTGGCTATGCCTGTTGGGGTTTTAGTCTAGACTTTTTTGAATGTGTTTATGATAATGTTGACAATTTGATTTGTTTTGTAATGATTGTATATACTACATATACTTTAGATAAATTCGTTAGTTATGATCTAAAGACAATGGTTTAAAATACATACATACTCTTTGATATAAAAACATGCATTCGAGATTACCATTGGGACGAAGTTTGTACGTTTTCTTGATTAGTGAATATATTACACGGCCTTATTCACAAAAATATATATAACGTTTAATAAGCACTTATTTAACAAATTTCTATGGAACAGCTTATCATATGTTGTATAATACCTTTGACAGACCACAGTGTTAATTTGCATTAGTGGCTTCTTTCTGCATTAACTCGTGCATTATCCCCATTCGAATGTGAATTAACTCAGTCATAAATGCGCACAAAAATAAAACTGCATTTATACTAAATTCAGTTCCATAATAAGGCACAGTTGAAATCAGTCAGTTGTTTACATTTGCTTACTATTGTGAATGAAATGAATGAATGGATAATGGAGTTACAAAGAAAAGATTTTAGCTATTTTTTTTCTTAAATACTTAAAGGTAAATATTTCAATAAGCAGTACAAAAATTAATTACCGCCACATAAGCATTTCTTTGCAAACAAAAGTTCACACAGTTGAATAAATGTAGTTTACTAAATGCAGAAATCGTCGCCTGTCACCATAAAATTTTAATTCAAATTAGTGAGCTCTTAATGCAAATTAACTCTGTTGTCTCTAGGGCATAAGTTTTTTGAATAGACCTTTTGACTAATATTTAGAAGAACAAATTTATATGAAAGTAGGAAAGTTAAGTTTTAAACCAAATTATTTAGTTCTACCCAATTAATTTTGTCCAAAAATCTTGGAGTA
>BGZK01003780.1:0-19715 GCA_005406025.1 Eumeta japonica
TTTTTTTTTTTAAATTGCAAAAAAGATTAACGGGTATAAATAAAAAATGTACATTAAAGATTCATAAAAGGATTTAAGGACTGCAATAAATAAGCTTAGTTTCAGAAAAAGAAAACTTATGCATAATTAAGCTACAGTTATTAAAAGCGTATCACTTTCGTAAAGAGCGACTGGCAAATACTGTAACGTACTCAAAACTGTTGTTGTTTATTAGAAACATATTATTTATTGCCTTCTCATGCAAAAGTTTAGGTTTTCCATGCCTGAGCTATATGCAAAATCCTTCAAAACATATAAATTATATATCGCATAAAGAAAATGCACTTTTGAGTACAAAACAACAAGAAAAATATAATAATATATAGCTTTTTATACAACATACATGAAGTAAGCTGGGGACTGTGAATTGACAAATGTATATGTATATATATATGTATTTATTAATCCGATTCACAAGACCACACTAATGGCGTATGCATCATCTGTTCAGTGCAAAGTATATTCTTTTCATTAAATTTTAATGTTTCGATGAAAATGCCTACCAGGTATGGAAAAGTGTAATTTCTATAATAAATATATAAAAAACGTTGAAGCGCCATTATTAAAACTTGCTGCTAAATATCAGAAGGATTCTATCTTAAACATGACTAAGATTCTCGAGAAAACAAAGATCTTTAGTTCAGGCGAATTTAAATCTTCAAATCATTAAATTTCATTGAGATATATGGCTGACAAAATCCTAGTAATAATTATTAGTAAGTTGTAATAATGACCCTAAGTAGTATCTTTATGACTAAACTCATTTGTTCTTAACAACTATAATATACTACATAATCCGCGCATTTCGCCACCCACAAATTTCCAGGCTGTAGCTCCACAAACCGCAAAGTTTTGTTAAAAGATTTTAAAACTACATGGGTTACGTGTAAAAATTTCAAAAAGGGGCGGTTAAAATGGCGCGGGCTTAAAACAAAGTAGCCTTATGGCTATCCAGGATCGAGCCTAATTGGTATAAAAAATTTCAGAAGATCAGCACAGAGGTTTGGTCTTCTATGAGGACAAACAAACAAATAAACAAACACGCATTCAATTTTATATATATATATATATATATATATATATATATATATATATATATATATATATATATATATATATATATATATATATATATATATATATATATATATATATATATATATATTCAATATATAAGGGTACAATAATATAAAATTTCTACACCGAGCATTTTCCACAAGTAACGAGTTTGTATTTACTAATAAAACACATTTGATACAAATTTTGTACCTCAAAATAATATTTTAATTAATTACGTCCAAAACTATAACACAACGGGATAACAAATTCTACGTTTACTGCCTGTACATATCATTCGATATCGATCGCTCCCACTAATACATTAGAAACAACAACAAATTTTAAAATGTTTTTTTCAATGTATTCATGGAACGAACGATATCTAGGGAAATCCTGGGACAGACAGTAAATGTTATATATTTCTAAACGAAAAATCTTTATTATTCTATTTAAGATCTCATCTGAGTTAAATATCTGATATTCAGCTATGATTTTAAATATCATCTACTAACAATCAATTTTTTAATTTTCTATATTCAACACATTTTAAACTGATTTTCTAAAGTTTCAAACTGATTTAAAGTCAAATGGGAGCTTAGATAGTATATATGTACCACAAGGTTTAAGTCTCTGAATTCTGTCGATATCGCGAGTCAGACTGTTAGAAAGGTTTTTTTACAAATTTATACAAAAAGTTTATTGCACAGGTTTTATCTGATTATTTTAATTAATTTTTTTAATTTTAAATTAATTTTAGCGCTACAGTTGTTTTGAACAAGGAGTGTTAAAATTCTGCACACCGGGTGGTACCATAAAAAATATGAGCTGCACGTTCGTAAAGTATTTAAACAAAAAAACATGAACGATAATTTTTTAAATATTTGCTTACGTTTTTCTATTTTAAATCAAACATTATCAGCACAGTTTCACTTGCCCTAAAGTTTGAAAACTTTGAGGCGATAAAGTAATAATTGCGTGTCAAAAGAGCTGTTAAAATCTCTTAAAAATATTTAAATTTTATAATCAAAACTTATTAAAAGTCTTTAAATAAGTTTGTTGTTCATAATTTAATTTATGTTCAGATATGTGTGCGTGTTTAATGTACATACATCTATTTGCATGGAGAAGGCTTTACTGTCAGGGTTTTATATAATAATTTATTTGTGTTTTCTATGCAAAGAAGCTGTAAGTAAATAAGGATGTGGGAAAATAAATAATAAAACAAAAATAGAAAGTATGTGGTTAATAAAAATTGTTATTTTGTTTTTGTGAAAATAAAATTAGACATTTTATATTGTAGTTGTCACCTTCAGCCATAAACAGCGGGAGATTTTATTTTTATGAAGAATATAAAATAACTTTGTAACAAGTATTTTCTTTTAATCTTACAATAAAAATATAATTAAAGACAAATTAAACATGCAGGTAATAGAATAAATAAAACAATCAAAAGAAAGATTCCAGCTGTTTTGGCCAACCATGAGCTTTGATTCATTCGTTTAAGGATTTACTTTATTGAATAAATGCATATATAATATTAAAAAATAAGAAAAATTAACTTGTAGCACAGCATAAATGGTATATCTGGCAGTAGCCTTAACTCATGGCGGAATGATGGTAGATTTTCCTGAAGCATTTTGTAAGAATTTGTAGATACACTCTAAAACTTTGTCGTAAATTTAGGTTCATATATTGCCTAAGTTCGTGTTAAAAATTTTGTTGTAACAAACCATGTATGCTTTTAAAAACACCCAAATTGTCTAATTTTAGGCAAAAGTACCAATTATCTGTGAAATAGCTGGGGTTCAACTAATTTTGTTTTTCTTTGTTTAAAAATCTAATATCAATCATAACAGTAAAATTTATATAGAAATGAACTTAAGCCTGAATAAAAAGTAAAATAAAATAATTAATTAAATAGTCGTTAAATAACGCTACGTTGTGTTCTTGTTATGAATGGTTTTATTCAAGTGTGTATTTGAATTACAAGCTGAGTTTTATTCAAAGTTACACCATTAATTATATATCTTCTTATATATTCTTCTGACCTTATTTATAATTCAAGCAGACTTTCGATACCACTCATATTTTTTAAGTTACTCTTGCCTAAATACAAAAAATCGTAAAATTTTCAAATTCTATTGATATGTTTCTTTAGATTTTTGTCAAAATATAATATTTTCCCAAAGGTGGATCCAAACCTGAATATAACTTGAGAACGGTGTGTCGGATTTAATTTCGTATTAAACCAAAAATTTTGTATTATGTCAGCTTTGCTGCACTTATATCATTTTTTGTGTAATTATTAATTTAAAATTACATGTTAAGAAAGAGATAAAGAAAAATCCTGAAAAATTGTGGAATTTTTTATTTAGAAAATTTTTAAAAAGTATATAAATTTGCAATTTTTCCCCGTTTCTATATTTATTTATAAAGCTGCATAAAATATAAATAAAACATAATTTATACCCGAAATACCCCACTTTTGGTCACTGTGTGTATTTATATTTTGGTGTTTCAGTATTTTGTTAGAAATTTATTTTGTATTTTTTTTTGCTGCTAAAAAATTCTAAAATCAATTTTTTAAAAAAATTCTAAAAATCAAATTTTTAAATTTTTACGAAGATACTTAAAGGCAATCGAAATATCGAAGAAAAAGGCTAAATATAAATATATAGAATACCGAAAGATTAAATAATTATTGCCAATACATAAGATATAATTATATAAATTATTTTGTTAAATTTGTATAACCGTCTTAATGTGTTTAAACTAGGATGCAACCTATATCGACACCGATAAACCGCGATACTTATAATTTTCCGATATATCGATATCGGCGATATTTTACATTCGACACAGCAAGCTGCAATAACACGGACTACAAATGTAGCCAGATACCGATATCATACATTTGACGTATCCAGAGATATTTTATGATAATAATGGGGTAAAATACAAGCTTCAGCTTAGGAATTTTTAAAGAACAATAGTCGGGGAAACCAAAAACTGTTTGAGCATATCGACTATCATTGTTTCTCAGTGCACCACATTTTCTTATTTAAAGCCCACTGCTTTAGTTTTAAGAAGGATAAGCAAAATAGAAGCGCAAGCATTCACAGATATCATAAATTTTCCGTTTATTTTTAAATTGTAATTTACACTATTATACATTGTACTTATACTTGTCGAAAATTAAAGTAATACTATCAAATGTAATAGTGCCAATGCAACAAATTATGATAAAAATTTTATATCATAAGCAGCGTGTGTCTTTTCGAATGTAGTTAGACTTTAATCTCGAAAATCTTTTGGAAGTATTAATAGTTGTATAATAATGTGAACTGCCCTTAAGTAACAGGGAGCATAAGCAGTGGTTTATGTTTGACCAATGGCTAAAGACGAATAAGGAACACAATTTTGTGTGTCTGTCTTCTTTTGTTGTTTGACGGCAGTTTTATGCACTGAAATAAATAGTTAGACAATTCGGTCTTCGAAAATATGTGGAATGAAAAATAAATGGGGTAAAACTATAAGATTTGTTTCTTAAATTGTATTATTTGTTATTCAACAAAACAAAAAAAATACTCTAGTTTACTTACATGTTACATTTCTTAAGAAATTGGTTTTCACTATTTATTCATTTATATTTATTTATTTATATGGACCGATGTCAGAACATTTATTATATTTCATTTTAACAACCCAATTTAATTACCAAAGCTACTTTTTCTTCTCTTTGCAGGTCCGATTTCCTTTAGAAACCGTTCCTTCTTCAATTTTTTTTTTTTTTTTTTTGTCTAAAGGGAATTTTTACTCTTTATGAATTTGTCTCATTTACAAACTGTGTGTGACCTGTGTTATCTTTCAAAAATTTGCATCAAATATCAAAGGTCTAGCTCTTTTATTTAGACTGAATCATGTTTTAGTTTTATTGTATATTAAGAATATATATATATATATATACTTTGTAAGGTCTTAGACAAATATTTCACTGCATAACATACGGAATGACAAAATGAATATAACCCGATTTTGGATTAGAGGACATAAAAGGTTTTTCCACTTAAATTTTGTTCACATTACCCTCTTTAAAATCTTAAATGGTATTATTATGACTTCTCTCTATCTCTCTCTTCCTTCCGCCGGTGCTTAGAAATCTTTGTCTTTATTAAAAGTAAATTAATATATATGACTTCTTAAAGTATGTATGCTGAAACGATTAAACGAAAGTAATTACGTGCATAATTGCTTTAATCGCACTTTATTTAAAAGTCAACCAATTGTTGTTAAATGCTTTATATCCGCTAGTATATAGTCATTAAAATTCCTTTAATGTATAAAGTTCATCATTTACGTCACTTGTGTATATCTCAAGACATTCTCTTTGAGTTGTGGTTTCGTAATTACTTAATTACTTGTATTATGTTACGTATTTATCTGTGTTGATTGCATAATAATTGTAGTTATCAACATGTGTTAATCAAAAATATAAAGGGAATTTAGCTACATTAAATTTTGCTTTTAATTCCCAAGATCCTGTTGTAATTGTGGCAGAAGCATATTCATGATAATGCTGTGGTTTTGATTTATTCACCACAATTATTGCAACAATTACAACAAATAAAATTTTAGCAGATACAAATGTCTCAAGTAACAACACAAACTGTTTAAGATTTGGCAATAAGAAAACAGAAGAACAGTAAAAGAATGATTTATACTTGTGCTTTAATTCACCATGAATTATAACAATTTGAATGTGAATACATTAGTAATTCACTAAGAATGCAGGAATTCATTAATTTCTTAAATAAATAAAATTGAATTATAATTTATAGTCAATTTAGATTATGTTCAGTTAGTTCAGAAACAAGAAACAGAATGCAGTTAGAACATGAATCGGAAGCTCTTACAGTATTATTTTTTATCGAAGATTTAAAAAAGCGGCTTCCTCACTATTCTCCCCCACACCCCTCACTAATGATATTTTAAATTCAAGCATTTTTAATTCTTTGCAGGAGCGCTTTCATTTTTGAGTGACTAAGAGTTGGGCTCACTACACATTTGCTGCCTGTGCCATGATGTCATTCGTCATCGCTCGCTCGCATAAATACATTGAAAGCAAAACAATATTTTAAAATTTGTTGTTGTTTCCAACGTATTTGTGCGAACGATCGATATCGAGTGACATCGTAGGCTAGGCGGGTAATCTAAACTAGTTGTGAATAGCAAAGTTCTATGTTACATATGTATAAACATCAAACACCGCCTTGAAATGGTCGCACGACGTTTTACTCTTTAAATAATTTTTCTCATGATGAGACCATCGAGGATGACCGAAATATCAAAAATAAAACTAATAAATATAACAAAACAAAATAGTTTAATAAAACAAAAAACAGGTTTATTTAAAGACTTTATGGCTTTGATCCTGAAAAAATTGAAATAAAATTTATAATCTCAAGATGCCGAATAAAATCAATTAACATAACTTTAAATAACTGAATAATATCAACTAAATTTCAACTGACTTTTGAAAGTGAAAGTTCCCATTATAGTGTTGTGCTGTTCACGAACGACTTGTTTTTGAATAATTCATTTTAGTGATCAGAGTGACTCTGTTCAATTTGATCATTGATTTATTCTTTTATTCTTCTTTTCATTTATTTATTTATTTAATTATACTTTACAAACTAAATTTGCAAAGTGTACATGCACAATATGGGCCGAGTAGCTGAAACCATATGCCCAACCAAGATGGTATTAACAGAATATTTGTTGGTTCCTGTGACTGACTGTTCACGACCTATGACTTCACATAGGAATCGCTAACGATACAGTTAATTGAGACAGATCAATCAACCAGTGCAGAGTGAGACGCAAAACTGTCGTATTCATTTACAATTATTTTGTGTGTTAAGCAGGGTAGCCAGATGTTTACATTTCCCACAAAACGTGGCGATTTAAAAAAACACATTTTCTCTGCAATTTACTCCTTGCATCAACTAACAACACTTTCATTGATTTTTCTTTGCAAAACTTGTCAATATAATTAAACTTTCATACAGACTTGATCGGTGACTGGTATTATATTAGACTGTTTTCCTTTTTTCCATACCAATATTATTCTGTTCAGCGATTGCAATTGAACATTGTTATTCACAATCAATCACGAGAACAAAGAAATAATCAAATAAAAAGGAATAAATGAATAAAACGGAATAACTGAATAAAACTGAATAATTTAATAAAAGAAATAAGTGAATGAAAAGAACGAACTTAAACGGACGATTAGTGCTATCTCTAACCCATTTTATTTTTAAATGCTTGCATTTAAAAACAAAATGGGTTTCAATATAAATTTCTATTTGTATGATGAAATATATTATTTGCAGCTAAACAATAACCAAAAATTCTAGAATCATAATAAATCTCTTAGGAGAAACTAATATAAATGAGAGAACTTTTCGTTACTTTTGCATGCCTAAGGATGCAGTGCTGTTTCGCATTGATTCAAAATTAATTTCATTAAGTTTCCAAAATTTATTTCGACCTTTTTTCATAATAATTATGAGAAGATAAAAAAATACAACAACAATTGAGGACTACTGTGCCGTTGGGGCATTTGCTTTTTCATAAGACAACACAAAATAAAGGTCAACAAAGCAGACATTTATTATGACAGGAAAAGAAACAGAATTAATTTTAGTCTTATGAGGGCTTAAGAAAAATTTAATTCAACGAATTGCTAGTCAGAAACAAATTGTAGCTTTAAGGCCACGAAAAATTTAAAAAGCTGGTTTTCAATAGAAATAAAATATATCTTTGTATTCCGCTCAGTAGTTAGAGAATAAACAAACTGTGTCAACTCCTTTGAGAAAATATTCTCTTTTGCTTTTAGGACTTAAAATTTTTTATACCTTTTTCACTTTTCCTTTTGCTTTATTATCGGAAGAAGTGGAAAACTTCTTTTCTTCATAACTTAACAATAAAATTCTTTTAAAAATTTAATATTAAGTAGTACTTTAATGCCTACACACAAATAATACTTATTGAGCAAAAACGTTGGCTTAAAAGCAAAACAAACAAAAAAAAGAATTAAACATATTGCATAAGGATAAATCTCAATTAACTTTTATTTGGCGCTTTCTACCTTTAAATTTAAGTACCACAAACTATATTTGGATGTATCATCAACATCTTATATTCATTTGAAAGAGCGATTATACATATCTGTGGTATTTTATCAAGTTATCTTTTTCTTTAATTTAATTTTTATGATAAGTATAAAAGTTCCAATAATTAAAAATATTAAAATATTTTAGATGAAGCCGTAGTTCGAAGCAAAAGGGCGCTGATGCCAGGTTGTGCCCCAGCTGCTAAGTCTTCAAATTTACTTTTCTTGCCATCTTTAATAAAGTATCAATCGCCATAATTTATCACAAAAAAAATTATTCTTAATTGAAGGAAAAACTCAGAACTTAAGACCGATTAAAAATTCAAATAATTATTAAATTAAAAATAAAAGTTCGAATAGTTAATTGAATTAATGATATAAAATATTATTATTTAATAATAAAATGAAAATTCTTTGTTGGGAAGAAAAATACACTTGGATTACCTGTTTAGTTTGTCAAACAAGAAAAAAATTTTTGTTTAATTCAAGTTAAGATGTTATTAAGGCAAGCACAAATATAATGAGTACCAGCCTGAATAAAATAAAATATAAATGAATTATAGAAAAAATTGAAATAATAATAAGAAATAATTCAAAAATAATTTATTCGCTATAAAGCAATTTTATTTGAAATTTATTATTTTGGGTCAAAGGACCCTTTAGTTGTTTTTGCTTAGTCTTTCAGCATCTCTATATGCCGCCGACATTTCTTTGATGTTACACAGCTCGTCAGTAGGCTCGTAAAAGCTTGTTGAAATAATGTGCAAACATTTACTACATTTTTTTAACAAGGTTTTTCGAGTCTACTAACGAGCTGTGTAGCATCAGCGAAATGTTGACGGCATATAGACATGCTGAAAGACAAGGCGAAAACAACTAAAGGGTCTTTTGACCCAAAATAATAATAAGAAATATTTAATTTTTCCATCGCAAGGCATAACAAATATATTCTAAAAGTAGAAATCGTTAAAAAAAAATTAAAGATAGGGTTAAGAAAATCTAGAAATTAATAGTGAGTTGTCACACAAATTAATACCTTGAGGTGGAAAACTCTCACCCCGGTGAATATTTAAAATTATAATTGAATGTGTTTAAATTTAGACAAGGTGTACAACAAGCTAACATGGCTGGCTACCTGAAGTGGCTTGAGTGTCGCTACAAAAACATCAGTTCTTGGGTTTTAATAAGGGTGCTGATGACTATTGTGGCGAATATGGATCAGTTAGCTGTACTTCAGCTAATGTTGTTTCTCGTTGCTTAAAAAGTTAAATCTAGCACAATAGTAAAAATGTATAAAAACTAACTAAAGCTTGAATAAAAGTAGATGAAATACTAATTTTCTTTGCCCAAATATCTTATTCATATTGCTTTTTTAATATGTACTATTATATGTTTAAATGTATGTATGTAGCTTTGCCACACCACTACACAATACTTTAATATAAGTCTTCATCTTGTTGTATTGCATTATTCAAATAAATAATACAAAATACTATTACCCATTTAAAATTTATTGAATCTTGATCATTATTTCGTATAAAACTATTCACAGTGAAATTAATTAAAATGATTATGAACTTTGAAGTTCGTAATACACAATATTACTTCTCATATATACCTTCTCAATATCTTTCCAATTCGACAACTATTGAAGATGACTTTTGAATTTAATAAAGTTCAAGGGATCAACTGTTTCAGGATGCTTTTAGTAAAAATACAACGTTGTCTCTGCTTACATTAAATCTTCTAACGGCATGAAATTCACCAAGTGATACACGTGTGATCACTCGTAGTTAACAGATATAGAACTCTTGAGTTCAACTGTTGAGCAACACTTTTAGCCACCGACATTTGTAGTCATGTGTTTGTGTAGCCTGCTGTGATCAATGTATTTCATGCTTTACTCATGTGTTTGATACCAAAGAATGTATATTTTTTTCAGAATGGTTACTTTCCTTGAAGATCTTAAGAAAATTTTCATTTGGAAAATAGCAATTATTTCTATTCGCTAAAATAGTTATATACAGTTCTTTTAAAACAATAAATTATTTTAGGTTAATTGAATTATCAACAGCAACATCTCAAGTCGTCAACTGTGAAAAATTCCGTGAACATGAATTTTTGTTTGAGTTTTGCAAAAGCCTCCACTAAAAGTTAATAGTAAATAAACGTCAAAATTTCATTCCTTTTCGTTTCTTTTTGAACTTCATATCGATGTGAGTAAGTTTACATACATAAGGAAATTACAAGTAAGTAATTTTGTGAAAACCTTAATACCAGTTTTCACGGACTACATAATTTATTATATATCTAATTAAATTTGAAAATTCTTGAACAATAAATGTACTTTAAGATTTCACCAACAAACAAATAACAAATTCAATGCGACTATCAATTATTAGTGTGCTCAATGTATTAAATAAATAAATGTCAGGTCTTGTAATGTGTGTATGTATAAAATGTGTTTTATTTTCATGACATTTTGATTAGCTTCACAGCATTACCAAATGCTTTATTACTATTTAAATAGTAATAATGACTTCATTAATAAATCTTCTAAGAAACTTCTTTACTTAATTTATATACTGTCTCTTTAATTTTATTTTAGTCACGCATTTCTTTATCAGGTGCAAAAGTTTTCATATCTATCAAACTATTTTCCTTTGCATGTTAATATCTCTATCACTTTGCAAGAACTTTTGCATTACTAACTCAAACACAGGCAGTTTTACTTTCGTTAAAGCCAATCAAAGTTAGTTTACGCCAATGTAATAAATCGTTTTCCTTTAAATAAACACAAATTAGGTCTCACGTTTTAACTCAGCTGCTTTTGATAGCATATTAAGCACAAATTTATATGTAGTGAGTGCATAAACATATGTATGTACAAAAAATAACTAATCGTTATATACATACATACTTATATACATAAGTAATATGTCATGTTCATTTATCTACTTTCATTATTAAACAAAAACTATTTCATTGTTTGTTTTACAAAAACAAGCTCTTACTAGTCAGGATAAAGGTTGCCAACTGTTCAGGTTTGTCTAAATTTTACTGATTTTCCATTAAAAATATAATAAAAAGAATTTTTTGTCGCCGTAGACTTTTTAAATTGCTTAGGGTCATTATTTCAACTTACTGATAATTATTAGTGTATTTTGCTGAGATTTTATAATTTGACACTTAAACATGACTGTGATTCTTAGAGTATACAATTATCTTAAGTTAAAAAATGTTAATCTTCAAATCATTAAATCTCCTGATAGATATCAGTAAGTTGTAATAATAGCTCTTGATTGTTTAATGTTCAAATATTTTTATTTACAATCAAAGTAAAAATGTGCTATTCTATTCATGATATTTATCAGATATCAAACTTTTTATCAAATTCAAAGGTTTACTTATTGTATCACAGAAACTCAGATTTATCCTTTCTCAAAGTGTGTTCCCCATAATGGCTCGCCCCACAGCTGGATTCGAATACGCAAATACATTTGAATGTTTGCTGAATAGTCACCAGCCAACTCAGGCATTTTAACAATTAAAAATAAACGGATGTATTCCAAATAAGCTTTTAATAAACTTAAAATATATTTTACGAAAATGGCAAGCAAATTAGAGAGTGTCATAAATCAAAAGTAATGTATTAAATACATTGAACACAGTAAGCTAACAACTACCTTATGTCAAAGGCTAACTACACACTATCATATGAAAAATGTTTATTTGATGAGCTTAGTTATACGACACACAACACAAACACCATTGTAGCTGTTATAATTTTAAACATATTCAATACAGCAAGCTACCGACTACCACCTGTCAAAAGTGATATATTTGAGTTTTTTAGGATATGTCGCTTTGATCAGAGGGTAGCTACACCGCAACTTGACTACCATTGCAGCTGTCGTCAACTTAGATCTAATTCCATTTTATTTAAAAACGACTGAAGATAAACGCTTTCTAGTCTACTGGTAAGTAGGGTCGCACCTAACAACTTTCACTAAAATTATAATTAGTATAGATTATTATTAAACTAGAGATTTGTCGTTATTAAATACTGTCAACATAATTTTTACTTTTCACCATTTTATTTATTTTTTTTTTGCCACACGCAAAAATTTATCGTTCTATCGAAAACTTCTGAGAGTGGGACAACTTCCTTGTCGTGGTGTGAGACCTAAGGGTGGGTTGGAATGCACAAGTCTTGTTAGGGCGAAGGAGAGTCCTATGTAGAACTCATGAGAGCACAAACCTGCATACTAAGAACTATCCACCCTTCAAGTAGATGTGTTACGCGACCCGAGCCTTTCTGATCTCTTGGCAGTCAGGAGCTTGGGACTGTATTCAAACGGAGCTTTGCTAATACTTGGATATTTTAGCAAATAGGCTACGCCCTAAAAGTGATGGCCGAGTGTATCGATTGAAGGTAGGGGTCGCATCATCAATATATATTTTACCATAGGCCACAGTCGGGAAGTGTGGTCTCAGATTGCATACCAGAAACTAGACTATAGGCTAATTGCAGAAATATTGGTTTCCGACATTCTGATTGGCTGACGCATGGTACCAAGTCTCCATGAGATTTCAGTGTAACATGGATGAATCAAGGGCGAGAAGGAAAGTGGAGTTTGGTATTTGTATGGAAAATACCACAGACAATAGTAGGCTCAATGTAATGTGGCTTAAGCTTGGTATGCTCGAAACCTACTGATGCAGTTAAATTCGATCTAAAAGCTTGAACACATGGATCCCACTCGACTTTCTGGGAAAACGCAACTATGGAAAATAATGTAAGATTTTTACGGGAAATGATTCAGACCTCTTACCGAACATAACCCAACTACGAGGCATATGCTCAAAGAAAGTAGGGAGCTTCGTGAGTGCATTTCTTGTAGACCTAAAGAATCAACTTACGGCCTAAACAGGAGAGCGCACAACAAGCCCAGACGTACGTCGATGTCATACGGCATTATATCCCTTTATTAACCTAATCTAACCTATCAAAAATAATATATTAGGTTTTAGGAATGTTAAACCTAATTCTTTCTAATTAATTTTGTAACATTGCTGCGAAAAATAATCAGCAAATGTCTGGCTGACATAAAACATGTGTGAATAGAAATCCCTTCAAAGCACAAATTCAAAAGAAAATTTTCTGTGCGAATGTATGCTGTATAAATAATTAATGTGTTTGTAGTAAGCAAAAACTTTAATTGTCGTAGCATTTATCTTAATAAATGAAGTTTTTGTTATAGTGTTTACAAAACAGTCTCACATGTACATGCTTTTATATGCATGTATGTACACATGTGATTGCATAGTTCTGATGAATATTTATTTATTTGTATGTTTACTACAGACTTTGTTTATTTAATTATTGCTGTGTTGTCTTTTTAATTACTTTATTCAATAAAACAGCTTTTCATCTTGAAGAAAATTTGCTTCACATGTGAAGTGGATTCGACGATTCAATTTGTACTAAAACAAAATAATTAAATAAAAGAAAAAAACATTTCATAAATCCTTTTTAACGTTAAATGCTCGTATGTAGGTAAACATTTATGGGCATATTCATAAAAATTTAAATGAATGTATTTACTAAAACTGATTTCACATACATTTTATAATTTTATGAATATGCCCCGTAGCTTTTACAAAATTTTGGTATTAAAATGAATTAAAGTCAAAGCTGGTTTAAGGGATTAAAGCAGACAATTTCACCTTATTTACAACTAATTTAAAGTTGATTATTTGAAATGTAGGAAGAAACCTTTCAATGACTTTGGTCCGTTTTGTTACAGATCTCATATGTAATAAAAGTTGTTTAATTCCTTCCTATAAGTGCTTTTGCATATGTAATGATAACATTTTAAGGAGTTGTTGGCACTCAAAATTGTGAATTGATTTTAGTAAAACATATGCGGTGCACTATAGTTTACCCATTAGAGTATTTCGCCTTCCATACAAAAAAGAAATCGTTGTGTCCGTCACCTCAGAATTGAACATAATGTGAAAATAATTCCAAAACTATTTTCCTAGCTTTTTTGTCACGCCTATAAATACCGCCCTTTTGGTATTTTGTTCACTCTGTTGTCATTTTTAGTCCGATTTTAAAACATTGTATACCGTTCTTTATGGGTATGTCAGAACCACATTTCTGGCTTAAACGAAAGATGAAATATTTAACAAAATTGGCTATGAAATACATGTTAGAGAAAGAGGGAGAAGACAATTTTGAGCTTGCCCATTTATACATAAGAAAGCCTATGAAAAGTCAGAATTTTCACCCCTTAGAATCGATAGTAAAATCTTCATAATGCAGTGCGCTGGAAAACATATACATACATATTTCGTTTGTCATTTTACAAAAATGCTTGTAATTCTAAAGAGTTAATGTGTTGTTTCTTTTTATTATTTGCATAACAACAGGAAAGTTGTGGTTTATTTGAGTTGCGCCTGCAAACTTCATGCATGTAAATTTCTAAAAACACATAAATTGTAATGTATGTATTTTACATTAATTTTAATGTTTTTCTACACATTCATTTCATGTTATAACAAGGTAGTGTTAGCAACAAGAATAGCAGTGGTGAAACACGAAAAAATGTTAAGAATAATCCACTAAATAAACAGTCAAAGCATTTGCTGTAATTTCTAATTAGCGGTAATTGTGTGTTATAAACGAGCATTTAAACATATGTCTCAGAACAGCAGCTCACCAAAGCACACTTACTTATATAAAATTACATATCGTCAACTGAATTTTTGCATGCCGTAAATAAGAAAAATTTCAAAAGGAGTTTTATAAATACTTGAAAGTTTTATAACTAAACAAAGTTGTCAATAAAACAAAATAACAAATTAACATTATTTTAATTTTTGATTTTCTTTTCTTTGTTTGTATGTGGTATTATTCAGCTTTTAAAATGGTTTTGGCATACACATAGTTAATAAAAAAGTAAATAAATTCAAATATAATAACATTTGGTTTTACTTTAAACCAACTTTTACGAGGTAAGATAAGAATAAGATTAATGTGGGGTTCTTACAACACAAACAAGTGATTTGTGTGAAAAATTTATATGGAAACCACTCGAAAAGTTTAACGATTTTC
Organism: Eumeta japonica; assembly: GCA_005406025.1. NCBI lineage: Eukaryota > Metazoa > Arthropoda > Insecta > Lepidoptera > Psychidae > Eumeta > Eumeta japonica. The sequence continues at coordinate 15,399 of BGZK01003780.1, forward strand.
ATATAAAATGTTTAACAAGTCAATTGTTGTGATGTGGAAATTGCACACAAGTTTGTTTTTCTCGGCAAGCAGCAAAAATTTCTCTCTTCACTTCTTTGGCCAACAAAATCTTATATGTAGTTTCCATAATGCATGCGACTTGTTGCTTTGTATAAAAATCACACAAAAATTTCATTTTACTCTCGTATGTGAAGGCTGATTCGTTCTTTGAAGACTTACCTTTTCATAAACCAAGCAAAGTGTACTAATCGAAAGGAAGTAATAGCTCTAAGAATGGGGACTACTGATATAACTCCCCGCTTTACGACTTTGTTTTAGTTTAGAAAAACATATGCAAGCATTTCTTTGAAAGGATATTCAGATACCTCAATTTATTGAGTATTGTAGGATTTTTACAACTTCAAATAGCCGATATGCTTCAACAAATCTTGTATACCAATAAAGCACACATTTTTTTGTCGTACACTTTTAATGGAACTTATCTCGCTTATCAAGCATATACATGCAGATATTCACAATACAAATATTTTTCTAAATTCTTAACATACAATGGTATAATCGCATTTTGAATTGACTTTGTAAATAACAACCAAACTCATCTCTCTATTTCATTTTGCATTGAGCCATCCTTCACACAAAAGATTAAATAAAAGTAAGATGAAGTTTTTGTGGGCGGGGCAGGTGAAGAGAACAGCACAAAACTGGCTTCTTCATTTTATACTTGCTTAATATTACCTTCATATTTTACTCTCGTATGTGAATGTTAAATCGGAAAAAAACGAACGAAAAATTATGCTGTAGAGGTGGTACTGCTGGTTTTCAGCGGAAAATGTGACAACTTTAAGTGCTTAATAGCCAAAATAGAGAGGTCGTCATGAGGACAAAACTGCTGATAGCTGATAAGCCTAACTAAGTGCTAACTTGTAATGGCCAGATAGCATTCTAAAAATAAATATTTGAATATCTGTAAGTTGTAATAGTGCGTATTACTGGATTGTGCGACATAAGTTTTCTACGCTATAACGACTGCTGTAATGCGTCTTACTTACTGCTGGGTAATTATTAAACTGTATAGAACATATAAACAAATTTCATATGAAAAGTAAAAAACTTTAAGCACATTACAATTGAACTGCACAATTTTAAAGTTGAAATCTTACATCACAAGCACTTAACAGCTTGTGGTGTTAAGTGTCACTCACTTGTGCAGAACAAATACTTATTTGTCGTCAAAGCAAAAACTGCAAGCAAAAATGGTTTTAGTTTGAACTTATACTGGAATATCCTTTTTTTTAATATTCTCATGCAAAAGTCTAGATAGAAAATAATTTAACATTTACAAACACACAAACAAACATATGAACTACTTGATTTCTTTAGCAAAACTATGGCAAATGGTATGAGAAATTTTTGTAATATTGTGGGATGATGCAATTAAAATTTATCGAATCCTTTGGAAATAAATCTAAAAATTGCAAACAGAATCACAAACTTATAAACATACTTGGCACTGTTTTTTCCAATATGCACAGAAAGAATATATTTTCAGAAATGAGGGGCACAGTATTTAGTTATATCAGTCATGAGGAGCGGAGCTTGTTTAAATAAATATAATTTTATTATTACAATATATATTAAAAGCATTTATACACCTTATATAAATGCTTTTCCAGTAAAAATTAGTAACTAAAGAGTAACAAGAAATTTTCCAAAATTACTCTCAAAAATGTGAAAAAGTAAATGAACGCTTTACTAGTAAAAATTTGCAAGTTAAAGTAGTACTGTTTTAATGTACAAACACATGAATACTTAACAACTGGTTTTATATTCGCAAAGAATTTTTAAAAGGCTTAATTTTAATAATTTTTGAAGAAAAAAAGAACTTTTCAGATTTATATTTAATAACAATATAAGATTAAAAACAGCTTTATCAGCATCATTCACAATAATAATATTATTTACATATGTAAATAAAAATTATAAACGACACACCTACAAAAGTAAGGTTTCTTTAATGATTTGATAATTAATTGGAGAGATTGTAATTTAAAGGTCATTGAAATTATTTGCAAATATATTTCAGGATATATAAGAGTAAATGTTTGTCATTAAGCAGCTGGTATATAGATACCCATAATACTTACAACACTAAGTACACTTAGTACACTTAGTACATATGTACATATCGTTTTTTTATTTAATTCAATTGCTTAAGACATTTTAAGGCTTTTAATCCTAATTAAAGCAAAATTGTTATATATACTCTTTTATATACTTTAGTGCTCCTAAAAATTTTAAATTTCAAAAATATTATAAAGTTTACATTTTAGAATATAATCTAAAGCAACTTATTTTGTAAACAAAAGCCCTAAACAGCTGCTTGATAAATTATTATCAATAAAATTTTACTAGCAAAACTTGTAGAATTTTTCAGTCTCTCAATTTTTACGCTCTTTGATGCTCTCTCATTACCAATTGCTACCAATTTTTTGGGTTAATAAAGACTTTCTAGTAACAATTGTTTTTATTGTTAATTTTAAAACTTTTAGTAAATGAACACAGCTATAAAAAAAATTTAACAAAATTCTTATACATATTTTAAAATAATATTATTGGTCATAATCATATATAAAATACAATAGTGCCGGATTACCTCAAACTATTGTCATGTTTTAGCCTATGCAAGTGCAAAGAGCTAAAATTCTAACTTACGAGTAGGTGTTCTGGCTTAGTGTGATATGTAAAATTTACTTAGAACTTTTGATTAACAAATAAAACTTTTAGAAACTATAACGAAAAATTAGTCAAATTTGATACTGGTAAATTGCTCAATGATACTCAATACTTTTTATTTTGGGTACTCAATAATTATAACGGATCTCTTGAATATTTAGACATTAGGTAGTGTTTTCCTTCAATACATCCCTACAAGAAATGAATGAAACTAATACATACAAAACTATTTACTAATACATTTATAACTTGACAGAACATATTACAGACATTCTTGATGAAATTTCCATCATTGTTGACGAAGGGTTGCATTTTCAAATATGTTGACGTTTAAATTTTATAATTCCCGGAAAATTATTTTTGTATGTCCATAAACATTAGTTGACGAAGTGTGAAGAATAATATTAAATAAAATAAGAACTTTAAGAGAAAATTAATTATATATAAAAGTGTTATTCACTTTAAATAAATTATAAAACATTAAATACAAATTTTGAAAAGATAAGTATAGTTTTTATGATTATGAAGTTTTTATATTTGGTTATACAGAAGTCTTCTTTTAGGCACATTTAGTTCCTTATGTAAAAGCAAATGCCGGAATTCATGATTCGAACAGGATGCTATGACCTATTTTTGGATGCTTTTATTTTCATTTATTTATATATATATATATATATATATATATATATATATATATATATATATATATATATATATATATTTATTTATTTATTTATTTATATATACAAATATATGTAAGCATTTTAATATTGAAATCAAATACTTTGTGTTTTATTTGCAGTCAGCAATGACCAATATTTTATCAGCCTTTACTGGTCACCTGTGAGTAGTTTTGTATCAGCACTAACAAGTAAACTTCAGTCAGTAGTGATACATTTTTGTCATCACTGCCTAGAGTGAGCAGTTCGGCTATATATTCTTTGGACGCCAAACTGTATGAGTTAGAAAAGAACGCAAAATCACATGTACACAAAGTTTCGGTCATTTTTCTCACATCGGCCTTAATAAAATGATAGAAACTTTGTTCTACGCGATGATGGAAATTTCGTCATTAATGTTGGTCATTTGACCGGTCAAATGACCGTCATTGTTCTTGTAGTGATATGCATCACGGCCATCAGATTCTGTTGGCAACTGGTTCTATTATATTTATTTTATTATAATTAGATAACAATTAGGCCTTTTTACTTCGAAGATTTGACTACAGATCCCGCTTATTGCATAATGAATGATAATATCTGAAAACAAAAATAAAATGAAAATTATCTTAATATACTCAAATTATTATTTGCATTTTAAACGTTAACAAATAACAAGCATCTTACTTAAATAAATTAAAAATTATATTTCTGTTCCTTTCAAAGCAAAAGTTCTTCCATTAAAAATATTTAATTGTGTATGAATAAAAAATAACATTTACTTAAAGCATTCGTTAGAACAAAATTTAAATGCAAAAATTATATTAACAGCTGCTTAAATAAGCTTTTTAGCAAATAACCCTAAGTATGTATATGTTTGTATGAATGTATATACAAAAAAAATTTTATTTGTTTTATTTTGCGA
>BGZK01003781.1:0-19715 GCA_005406025.1 Eumeta japonica
CTAGGTTTACAATATCTGCGGATCAATATGAGGAAATTTTAAATTCTTGGAACTCGCTTTCTGGCAGCTGGTGACTATATTGCAAAACACACACTGGGGTTCCCGTTTAATTACTTCCAGAGGTCGAACATTGTTCAACTCAATTAGCAAAATGGGCTAAGACGTCATCTCTCTCTGCCGTCTGGTAGAGAAAAAATTGTAGATGTTATAGATTTTGGCGTCACAAAGCCTCGCTCGATTTGTCTTTCGATCACTCTCCTATTATTGTATCCGTTCGCATTCCACAAAGATATGATTTACATTTCATGAATATGAATGTAATAAACCGTATTAATTGGCTGAGATTTAAAAAGTACTTCAGTAGCCATTGCTCTGGAACATCCTGGTGGTATAGAACTGAGCATTGAAAGCTTCACCAAAATGATGAACCAGGCTGTTGAGCATGCAAATACCACCTATCAGCAGCCTTGCTTTAATCGTATTTTCTCTGCAAATATTCAACGTCTTGTAAGTGAAAAGAGAGGAGCAAGAAGGGAGTGGCAGCAACACAGATCTCCGCAGCATAAAGCCAGACTTAGAGAAGGTACAACACGATTAAGAAACTTGCTAGCATCTGAAAAAACTGCATCGTTTCAAAAATATCTATAAAATCTTGATGTAACGCCGAAAACCAATTATTCTTTATGGCGAGCGGCTAAAACCTCAAAAGGCCGGTTGAATTCAAGTGACCTCTAAGCAATTCAAGTGGAGATTGGGCACGTAGCGATTGTGAAAAAGGTAACCTGTTTGCTACCCATTTAAAAGCTGTTTTCACCCCAAACGTATGTACAGACATTGTCAATTTGCCGAGTATTGTTTCCTTACCTGCTATTCCAATGGCTTTTGAGTTTCGTTAGGTACAAAATGCAATTCTTGATCTTAACCCTAAGAAGACTCCGGGTATTGATGGGATCAGTAACAAGATGTTGATCGAGTAGCAGTAAGAATTTTGCTCTTCATCTTCAATGCTATGTTGAGGTTGGAATATTATCCTAATAATTGGAAGGTTGCAGTGGTCAAGATGATACCAAAGCTGGGTAAAGATTTGATTAAAGCTGAGTCATTTAGGTCTATGAGCTTATTACCAACAATGCTAAATCTCTTCGAGAAGCTACTTATAGCCAAATTGTTTCCAATTCTAGAGGAACGTAATTATATCCCAGACTATCAATTTGGGCTTAGACGACAACATAGTACTATTGAATAAACGCATAGATTAGTTCAATTCATAAGACGCACTTTCGAGTAGAAAAGTTATTGTTCAGCACTATTTATTGATGTGTCTCAGGCTTTTGACAAAGTGTGGCACAAAGGCCGGATTCTAATGTTAAAGGTATATTTGCCTAAGAACATAGTAAAGCTTTTGGAAGTTTACATCACCTCCCGAAAGCTTGTAGTGAAACAGGGTAGTTTTGTAAGTTTACCTGAATATATTGCTTTCGGTGTGCCACAAGGTAGCATATAAGAACCACTTTTATATTTAATATACACGTCTGATATGCCAGTTGGTAGCAATATTCACACATCTACATTCGCCGATGATACAGCTTGCCCAAGTACACACAAAATGACTCAAGACATCTCCAGGAATATATTATTCAGTTTGAACAGTGGTTAGATCTTTGGAGAATAACAGTAAGTGAACAGAAATGTGTTCAACTGGCATTTACATTACGAAGAGAAACATGCCTGCCAATTCGTATAAATAATCAAATTGTCCCCCGACACTCACACGTAAAATATCTTGGTATTCACCTAGATCAGCGACTTACTTAAAAGTTCTACATTGAAGCAAAACTTACACAAATGAAGCTTAAATTGGCTCAGCTCCATTGGTTGATAGAAAGAAACTCCCCGCTCAGCCTAGCCTGTAAGCTATTAATATGTAAATCACTTATAAAGCCAGTATGGTTCTACGGAGAGCAACTATGGAGCACAGCTTCAGCCTCTCTTGTAGAGCAAATCCAAAGATGGCAGAACAAAATTTTACGTCAGAAACTTAAATATTCATCGAGACTTGAATATGCCACTTGTAACTACAGAAATCGCCAAGGTCGCGGAAAAATATTTAATTAAACTTGAGTCGCATCCTTATCCCCTTGCGTGCAGTATTTTGAACCATCGAGGCCACATTAGATTAAAAAGAGGGATACTGAAGCTCTAATCAGCAATTCCACAAACAATGTTTCGTAAAAGTGGATAATAGTAGTATAATAGTGGGGCTGCTGCTCTAATTAAAATTCTCAAATTTCGGTAATTAAACATGAAAATTTTAAAATTTTAATTGCTAAATAAACAAACAGATTCTCAATGGGGAATACACAACGTGTGTGTGTATATGTGTGGGATTTTTCCACGGTATAATAGGGACGCTCACAGTGTTGTGGAGATTTTGATCTTTATGAATATCTGTCTGTCCATGAGAATTGTGTCCGTCTGTCCGCCATCGACATTTTCAATGATCTCTAAGAATATCTGTCTGTCCATGAGAAGTGTGTATGTCTGTCCACTATGAAAACTTTCTTCGATCTCCATGAAATTTTGTCTGTCCATGTGAATTGTGTATGTCTGTCCAGCGTGGAGGTTTCCGTGCAAACAATCTTTTTACCACCGGAATACATATCATATTTTACGGGTTAAGAAAATGAATTGCCCTAGTACTTTTCAGTTGATCTGCATACTTGAGTTGTTGGTCTTTTTATTTTGTGATTGCCTTCTTGGGGACGATTGTAGCAATTAGATTTTTTGTTTATAATATTTTTGTGTTTATTTAAACTCGATCGCCTTCATTTGCTTGGAATTGTATTGAATCTTGGATACAACTCCTGCACGAGTTTTTTGTTTGTTTGTTTGTAAAATTTTTTTCCTTTCTTAATGGTTGCTGATTGCTTGGTTTTAATTTGGTGGCTTGAAAAACTTTAATCAATTCTTTTAATTTTATTTTCTATGTTTACATTAAATAATTTATAATTTTTTTCGATTAATTTCTGTGTGAAATGTTCTGAATAGCGTTTGGTCTGGTGGGCAAATTGACCGTCGCGACAGTTGTGGGCTAATTTTGCCTTTTGGGTTGTTTGATACTTGAAACAATTCAATGTGACATATATATCTGTACATGTATGTATGTACGGATATGCGTTCTTAATTGTGTTTTATTTTTTATTAAAATTAGTTTTTTATTTATTATTAATTTTTCTTATTATTATTATTATATTTTATTTATTATATGCCGTCGCAGGGAGCCGCCTTTTTAGGGCTGGTCTATGATCAGGCAGTTCATAGGTTATTACAAGAATCTTCCTTATTCTAAAATTCCTACTCTATTTATACTTTTTTAATTCTTTTTTAATTCTGTTGTTGCTGCTGCTGCCCAAACGTGCAATTCCAGCCGACCGTTGTTCCCAGGTTATTGCTGAACGTGCACTTTTTCTAGTCACACATTCTTAACTTTTAGAAGTTTGATAATTTTGTTATGTTGCTTCCATAGTATTTCAGCAGCGTCAGCATATTCGTACTTTTGATAATTTTAGTTGATTGCTAAATTTCATGTTGGCTGTTTGTTTGTTAACTGGTGATCTTTTTTCATGCCTGTTGTTGTTGTTGATGTTGTGTAGTTTTTTGTAGTTATAATTGCTGCTGCCGCTGTTTATATTTTTATTACTTCCTTTCGGAAAAGAAACATCCGATATAAAGATGTTTCGTGTTGTTTGACCGATGTTCAAAAGTAAAAATCTTAGTTGCTCAAAGTATCTTTATGAGTCTTTGGTAGCGAATATTGGTGGTGTCGGTAATGTGATATGAATTATTGTCAAACATGTGAATATGATTTCTCTACACATTTTCTTTGCTTCTATGAGGTTGGCTTGTTGCTGATTGCAATATTGGGTGGAAATTTGCCGGCTTGGAAAACCTGTGACGATGATGTCTCTTAGGCCTTCCTTGGCTTTTGTGGTGTTGGCTTAAACCTTATCATGACTCGATGAAATCGAGGTTTGTGAGTTATTGTCTTGTGACTTCCACTTTGTCGGCTTGGAACACTTGCGATGGTGATGCCGCTTAAAATCTCCATTGGTTCTTGTGGTGGATAGCAGATTGTTTTTTTATATATATAAAATTTACATTATCTTCATAAATTACTGGCTAACTATATAATTAAGTTTTCCTTAAGATTCTAAACAAAATCTTTTTACTATTAGAACTGGTTTTAGTTTTAGAATTCTTAATATATATTTTCATAACCTGTTATTAATATATTTGTATAACGTTTCTTTTTATAGATTTAAAATAATAATTAAGCTTAAGGCTTAAAAAAATTATAATTATTTCAATAATTCGTTTTCCTTTCGATAACTTCTGGAATATTTTAAGGTTTTTAAACATTTTATAGAATTTAACATCATTATACTTAACATAATAAGTATTAATATAGCAACAATTTTTGAAACATTATTTTTCTATTTATATATTAAAGGCCTATAACTATGTGCTAAATTTTAGGTGTCTTTTGAAATTAATTCTTTACACCAATTAACTGAACCCTTTCAAACATACCAAGATTCTTTACAATATAAATATTATCGGAATCTTGATTGAAAAAATTCATTTTCTAATATTTAGATTATTTCTTTAAATTAGAATATGGAATTCTACAAAGTATCTTTTTTACAGATTTTTGAAATTTCTTCATTATAACTTTTGTTTTTTTAAAACAAATTTTTTTTTTGTTTATTTGAAGATTCTTTCTGCAGTTTAAAATTATTATCTTATGAAAAAATAAATCTTATATTCCTATATTAAAATAAAAAAAAACAATCATGGCTTTGGAAAATAACTTCCTCCAAACGAGCATTAAATTTCGCTTATGCTTACGTCTGAAAATTATTTTCCATCGTGGGTTGCCTTTATGTTTATAATTTGAATTTGTATCAACCCAGTTCGCCAAGTTTGATTTAGTATGCTGGAAGATAATCCAGTTGAATTGTTAAATGTTCATTGGCATTAATGTGTCTAGGCATAATAAAAAATTTTGTGTGTTATTTTCATGCCATTATTAAAATAAAAATGTTTGTATAAAACATTCGCAGCAAACAATTTTGCTGTAAATGTTTTGTCTTAATCTTTCACAAGTAACTTGCTCACTTGGGATATTTCTTTTGCAATGAACATATAAAATTCTTTCAAGTTCGTACATACATATTTGTATATGTAAATATATATGTCTTATTTGATATAATTTTTCCTTTGACCAAATCAAAGATGTACGTATGTATGTACATTGTATGCACATCTTTGATTCGGCTTGTATTTATTTTAATACGGTAACTATACAATTATGTATGTATGTAGTGCACACATAAGTGCTTTTTAAATGAGCAGAACTGTTTTGCCGTATCAATTTCCATTTTTTATTTATCTTGGCTGAGCCAACCCAGTAGACCAGCTGGTTGCTCATAGTTTAACAATAGTCGCTATGTTGTACAAAACGAAAAAACCGTATGTAATCAAGTTGACAGAAATTAATCACGTAGCCAAGCGCTAAAAGCAAAATTCTGTTTTGTTGTTCATAGAATATATGGACACATATATTGCATTATTTCATTGCCGCTCATGTGAAAATATATGTATTTTGCAATTGCGTTTATATCATCATCAATTGGGTAATTAACTACTTGCTGCTGGACGCAATTCAGATGCTGCCCACGTTTTCTGTATGACAAAAAAAAATGCATGTGCTCCAATTTGATAGGGATTTGTCTTGTCAGCATATTGTTAGTGATTAATACTTTATTATTGAGTCGCATTCAAATTGGTTTTAAAATTCAAAGTATTGCTGTACTTGATCGCGCTCGCGTCCTGTGGTAATGTTGAAAGAAGAATTTGAAAACCACATAATGGATATTTTAATCGTTTGAACCACATATTTGTTGTTAAAATAGTTAATCATAAAAAACAAAGCATTAAAAATATAAATCAAACACCATATTTTGGTTGTTAACGAAATTTAGCAATAAAATAGTTCCCTTTTTTCTAATATTAAGTGATAATTTTAGTGGTGGCCTTAAATAAGAAATTGTAATACGATGTGATTTTTATAAAAAAAATACAGGTGAGGGACCAAAGTGTATATATGTATGTAATTATATTTTTGCTATGATGGTGCGGGGGCGGGGGAGTGTTTCTTTTCTTGCTCGATTTTTTACTATCATTTTTTTTTCTTTTGCTTTTCATAAGAAAAAGAAGTTTATTAAATCGTAGCTTAACCTTAGGTCCTCATTTAAATGCTTAAAAATATATTCATATAAAATTAAGACTATTTTACGTTTTTCAACTTATACTTAAAAGTTTTCTATACTCCCAAGTACTTTCCCCGCTAAAAAGTTCCTATTATGTTTCTTTCAACCTATGCCCCGCTTCCTGAATTTCAATGTGGGTATTTTTACGATCCCTATTTTTGTAGTGACTACAGTATTCTCTGCGTTGACTCGAGGAGAAATTTCTTTTCTATTTACTATAACTTGTTGTTCTCCCCCTACATCAATTTCAGCTGCGCTCGCAACTTTTGCAAGAGCGTTTTTCTTTTCTTACAACTGGTATATTCTCAACTGAAAGAACATTTATCGCTTCCTCTTTCACGATATTGGAATCAGCCCCAGTATGTGCAAGTAAGATGAGTTCTCCTTCCTTAGACGTTTTGCAAGGAAGCATGGTAAGAACCGTGTCCACTTTGCCTGGTGACTCTATGCCATTGCTACTTATTTTGATTTGGCTGCATCCGCGGTCCTTTTCTTATGAAAGGATTTCGTAATTTGTTTTTCTGCCCTACTGGAAATAGTTTCTGTGTCGGCAGGTAATATTTGTTTTCCATCCCTGGCCTCTTGGCTATTATTTACGGAGAAGACTGTACTGCTTTCTGACGTATTGGCCTCATTACATAATTTATCCTTATTTTCTTTTATATTTTGTTTCTTGTTTTGTGCACCACCTGCCTCTTTTGAGGTGGAATTTCATGGTAGCTCGCATGCGTGATTATCGTTGACGCTTCTGCTTCTGAGTCAACATACATGCTTGATATATTAAAACCTATCTTCTCTCTACTTGTCTTTGCTCCTACTTCTTTGTGTGTGTTTGAGCGCTCATTTTGTCGGTTATCCTCCGTACTTTTATTTATTTTCTTATTAGCAAATTTTGTCAATAATCCGCTAGATAAGTTGTCATAGTTACTGCTAGTATTACTTGTCTCATATTTTCTTTTTCCTACCTCTGCCTTTTGAGTTTTTATACTATTTGCCTCTTTTCGAAGCAATTCAGTTTGATTGTTTGCATGTACCGAAATTTCATGCTTGAAGGTTGGTTGCTCTTCTGTCCGTGGGTCAGACACTATATTTATTTTTTTCGAATATGTTTTCCGTCCCACTGTCTTATGATCAAGACGATTATTTTGTTCATTATTATTATACTCTGCCCTTTTAGATGTCTTCTGCCAAATGCAACTTGTTCTTATTTCATTGTTTCCCGTAACATCTGCAGGGTTGTAGTTACTCACATTATTAGGTGTATAATTATTTGGGCAGTTTCTGGCAAAATGTCCTTGCTTGTTGCATCGGAAGCATATAACTTGTTGAACTCCGTTCATGTGTGGTCTTCTATTGTGGCTGTCGTAGCTCCTATCACACTGTACTCTATTATACCGCTTGCTATATTTCCATCGGTCTTGATTTAATGGATTTGTTTGCCATCGTTGGCGACAAATTGATTTTCCATATGGCCGTTTATTTGGCAAATTTTGCAAAATCTATAAACCAGTTTTCTGCTACACTGGCTGGTTGTGTTCCCCTCTGTATCGTAGTATTCGTAGGTATTTTTGCTAATACTGTTGGTTTTACATATAGGACCGACTTCATGCCCATATGTATCACAATTTACGCAATAAGGTGTATTCAGCCTTCTCTTACAGTTGGACCACTCATGACCCAGCTCATCACAAAACTGCAGAGCACTGTTGATGCAATTGTGTGGATGTTCTGTTGCGGTTCGTCAAAAATTTCTTCTGCCTGTTCTGCTATCGCAATTAAGGAATTTAACTCTTCTTTTTGTTGGTCAATGAATCGAGCTCTTAGTGCTCGATCTCGTAGCCCCTTTATAAATGTTTTAACTGCCACTCGCTTAAAATCGTCGGTCATCACCTTCTGGCTGCTTTCGTCCTCCCATTGTATTGTAATTGTGTCGAGTGCCTCGTGTAGTAGTACTTCGATCCTATCTCCAAAGCTGCTGGCTGTTTCCCTGGTGTTCTGCTTACAGCTCAATATTTGCTCCCTTATTTGGTCTATGTCTCTTCTTTTAGTAAAATTTTTTAATTTGTTTATACAGTACGTCCACTGATCCAAATTCTAGCCCTGCTATCCTTAAATATGCGGAGCCCAATAATCTTAGCTTCAGACATTTAATGATAGTTTGTGTTAGCTCTGCATTCGGTTCTTCCAGAGTTCTTTTCCACCATTTTACAGCCTTGTGAACCTGCACACTTCTGATTTTAAGTCAGGTCCATCAGTGCCGAAAATGTGGGTACAAAACATTCACAATTTGCGTAATTTCCAAATTGTTGAAAACTGGGGTGATGTTGGCCGTATTTCTACAAATTAATTAACTGTCCTTACCACGTCGTGTTCGCCTGTCCGTATCCGAAGGGGTTCTACTAATAATTAAACAATTTTTGTTTTATACTTACCACTCCATTTCTGCTCGCGCCCTGTCCCAGGATGCACAGTTGTTGGCAACATATTCCTATATTTACCGATGCGATTTAAAACAAACTTTCCCTTTTTTTCTCTCTAAACAACAGGATTACATATTCATTTTTTTTATATAACTGCACTATGGTTCTTTTTCTTTTTTCACCAAAAAAAATACGTTTATATGTGGGGATAAATTCGTCCTATCACAATGCAAAATCGATCAAAACCCCAGGTTGTTGGAATTCAAGCGTTAGGGATTTGCTTCGGTCTTTGCAGCAACAGGATAGAATCTTAAGCTTTGATTGAATATTAATACCCAATCCAAACTTTTCCCAAACAGGACAACTTATTTCCTGTTGTTGCCAATTCAGAGTCAAACGAATCACAGGTTGTTGGAATTCAAACGTTAGTGATCCGTTTTAATCCTTGAGGCAACAATTTTAGGAAGATACGCTTTCAGCTACGTATTCCACCAGGAGGATTTCAAATGAGTCCAAGGTTATTGGAATTCAAACGTTATGGAAACTCATTCTTATCAAGCCGACGAAAAACAATAGTAAAGCGCTCTTGTAGTTGCTCTGTTTAATCGCAATTTATACGACTACCGGCTGCGCCATTTGTTGTGTTTTATTTTTTATTTAAATTAATTTTTTATTTATTATTAATTTTTATTATTATTATTATATTTTATTTATATTATGCCGTCGCAGGGAGCCGCCTTTGGGGCTGGTCTATGATCAGGCAGTTAATAGGTTATTACAAGAATCTCCTTATTCTAAAATTCCTACTCTATTTATACTTAATTAATTCTGTTGTTGCTGTTGCCCCAAGCGTTGCGAATTCCAGCCGACCGTTGTTCTCGGTTATTGCTGAACGTGCACTTTTCTAGTCACACATTCTTAACTTTTAAAAGTTTGATAATTTTGTTATGTTGCTTCCATAGTATTTCAGCAGCGTCAGCATATTCGTACTTTTGATAATTTTAGTTGATTGTTAAATTTCATGTTGGCTGTTTGTTTGTTGGCTGGTGATCTTTTTTCCCACCTGTTGTTGTTGTTGATGTTGTGTAGTTTTTGTAGTTATTGTTGCTGCCGCTGTTTATATTTTAATTACAGCTGGCAGTTTTGTGTCAAATATTGGGTGTGGGAAAGTTACACATAACATTCTTCTAAGTAGGCGATTGGACAGTAAATAATAAAACTTGATGATTTTTGTTTCATACTCAATTTTATTTAGAGTAAGTTAAAATACATATATAATAAAATTATTTTAAAATGATATTTCTTTTTAAAATTAAAAGCATTTCTCAAGGCACAAACGCCATGTGATAATTGCAATAAATATATTCAGAATATTTATTTTCTATTTTCTTAAAGTTAATGCATCTAATATCCTCAATGTTGAAAATTGTTTCACATCAATCATGCGCTCTAACCATTTCTCCTTTCTTCACCTTTGGTATATACAATTGAATGTCTTGTATTAGCTTTAGAAATTGCAAACGCTTTGATATGATACTGATCCATAATTCCAATTTATATGATGATAGTTTTTGTCAATCAATTAGCTTCTCTTTGTTTTGGTTGACAGCATTCAAAACCAAATGGTGGTTTTATAAAGAAATTAATGTACTCGTTGTTATTAAAAACGATAGCTACCTCTTTTGCGATGAAATCATTTAAATTGCTTTTGAAGCCCTGCAAATCTATAAAACTGTATTGTTTTCCATATCATGATTTATAATACTTTGCGAACTTGTTCTTTTATAGGTATATATTCTATAATGCGATCATGCATTAGAATGCAATAAACAGCTGTCTTTGCAGAATATTTGTAGCTGTTTCAAATTCATGTTTTATATCAATGGGTCCGGTATTGAGTGACTCGTTTTGATGACTGACATCTACTAACATTATCGGTGCATTATTTTTTTTTTCCTCTGCAGTTAAAAGCGGTTGGGGCTCCTTCATGTAGTAGCATTGTTGAAATCTTAGATACATATCATATAGAACTGCATAACCTCGTACTCTTTACTTTTTAATTAAGATCATCATATGGATAAGATACAAATTCAAATGCAACAAAGTTGTTTCTTAATTTAAAGTTGGATGTGGGCTTTAAAGTTTTCTCATCTGCAACAAATCCTTTTACATATAAATAACTTTCGCCAGGTAATACATACAAATCTTGATTTTGTATTGAGATTCAATTTCATCGTTATTATCGTTATTATTATTATTAAGACTGTAAATGTGGGATGTATGTATGGTAGTCCTTCTTGATGATGTTTTCATCAGATAATGGTTTCTCCAAAGCATTTTATTATTGAACTCATTTTTATTTTAATTTCAAATTTAAGGACTTGAGAAAATTTTTATTTGCTTTTGTAAGATTCTTTCGATGAACTGATTTCTTTATTGGATGTTTAGGTTCTAATATATATTTTGTATTGTATGCTTTCTTATTGTATGATGCACTTGTATTGTATATTATCATTATTTTGTTGGCCTCAAATGTATTCGAATAGTTATTTCTTCTCCCCGGATATTAATTAGTCGTCGTATTGATCTACCACGCGTAGAGCTAGTGAACTTATCTCTGGAGTTCACAGGTAAATAAATAAGATTTTTAGAATTTCAACTATTTTATATCCTGGAGGAACATTTATCAGAAAACTCGTGTAGTGTATGAGCTTTGGCATTATTCGTATAACTATTAACAGCAATGCTACTCTCAATTCGCAAGAGATTGACCTTAAAAATATTTACAGGTAAATCAGAATAATGATCTCTGTTTGGCTCCAAGACTTTGTTATTAAATCTAAAGTTTACCGATTGTATTTCCATGTTTAAATATATTGGTCATTTGGAGCTGTTTACTTTACTTACATTGTGTATTGTTATTAGCTTCTATATAAATTTTATTTTCTGATCTGAATCGTTTGTATTGCTCCGTTATATAACCAACTATGTCATCTAATTCTATGATCCAATTGGTATTTCAATTGCAAGTTCACCTATGTGAAACATGTTGTTATATACATCAACATTCGGTATGCTATTATATGATGAAAATCAGTCAGAGCACATTCATATTCACCATTTAAAGTCAATAGGTGGAAAGTAGTTAACTGAATAGCTCTGAGGAGTTGAAGCTTAGAGTAAGCGTTACTGACATTATGAGTTTGATTGCAAATAAATAAAGTCTAATACAAAACTGGTTTATAATATAAATATTTGATACATTTATTTAATAATTTTAATTCAAAATAAAATATTACATTTTATTATTCTGCTTCTTCTTCCTCTTCTACCTAAAATTATTTCGTCTTTGCTTATCCAAGGAGTTGTGGTTTTTTACTAATCCCAGCAATTTGACCAACACTTTCTCACCTTTAGTTTTAAGTAACTTTTCAACTAGGTATGTATCTGGATGATTGAGCTTTTGAAAGTTCTTCTTCATAATTCTTCTACCGATGTAGAAGATCCCAATTCGATCAAGTAAAGACTCAGTTTACAAATTCAAAATGACCAGTTTATTTCATGTATACTGATAGGCTTAAAATTCATTTTAACACTAATATGATAATAATTTCAGAATTTTATCATTTGCGTAAACAAAACAATACAAACACTCGCTACCTAAAGCTTCATTTTTTGTATAGATTTTAAATGAGTGCAGTGGCTAGCTGTTAAGGCAATAAAATAATAAATTCTTTTGCAATTGCGTTTACGTAACAAACATACATCACATTACATACACACATTTTTATATTAATGTAACAATGATTATTGTAAGTAGAAAGGCCTTGTAGGAAATTTAGTAACATTTCAAATGCATTAACATTCAGGAATTATGCATGGACTCAACATTCTCCGCGCCTTGAAAGATTGCTTTCAATAATCCTCACCGCTAATAGGCAGTTTGCAAATTTTGGTGATGGCCCTCTTGAACGTTTCTTCGGCAGTTTTTACTGATACAACACGTACAATTCCATCATCCCCTGGACAACATTTGGTTACTCGCGCTAATGGCCATTTAAGTGGGGGGACATTTTCCTCCTTGAGCATGACTAAATCGTTGACTTTTAAATTTGTTTTTGTTGTTGTCCACTTAGTTTTAGTTTGTAACAGCTTGAGATATTCGTTTCGCCATCTATCCCAAAATTGTTGTTGAATCCATTGTATCAGCTGATATCTTTTAAGTGACAAAGGGTTATTGGTTTTGACCGCTGGTTCAGGGATCGTTGTAAACAAACGACCAATTAAAAAGTGTGCTGGTGTCAGTGGACGAAGATCATTTGGATCCGATGAAAACGAAGTGAGTGGACGGCTGTTTATCATAGCTTCTGTTTGGCAGCATACTGTTTGTAAATCATCAAATGGTAAAACCAAGTTACCAATTGTTCGCCGAATATAGTATTTTGCTTGTTTCACTGCACTTTCCCATAAGCCTCCGAAGTGCGGTGAACGAGGAGGTATAAGTTTCCAAACTATGCCCTCTTCTTGACATGCATCCTGTATGCTTTTGTTATGCAGCTCTGATGTAAACCCATGAAGTAAGGTTCGGAGTTCTTTATTAGCTCCAATAAAATTGGTTGCGTTATCAGAATAGATGACTGAACAATGACCTCTTCTGGCTATGAATCTTTTTAAGGCACTGATGAAAGCTGAGGTTGTTAAATCAGAGACCAGCTCCAAATGAACAGCTTTTACTGAAAAGCAAATAAAGATTGCCAAGTATACCTTTTTAGGTCCGCGACCACGAATTTGCGATGAAACAAAGAATGGCCACAATAGTCAACACCAGAAATGTTGAACGGGAATGATTGTTCTACGCGATGAGTTGGCAAAGAGCCCATAACTTGAGTTTCAGTAATTGGACGGCAACGATAGCATAACACACAATTGTGCAAAACTTTTTTAATAGCGTTTCTTCCGTTAATTATCCAAAAATTGTCGCGCAGAATATTATGTAGAGTTAATGGTCCAGCATGCAAATGTTTACGATGAAAATAATTTATGATTGTTTTCACATACGGGTGTCTGCTGGGTAGAAGCACAGGATGTTTTGTTGAAAATGGCAAAGTTGAGTTTTGTAACCTTCCCCTACACGTACCAGCCCGTCTTGTAGGAACGGCGACAACTGACTCAATCTTGAATTGTGACTAAGTGGTTTGTTTTCGGTTAAGCGATTGCTCTATGATAAGTTCTGTTCTTTTGACAGCCGTTAATGAACCTTAGCACATACGAAAAAACTCTTAGTAGCTTGTTGTAGTTATTAACGTACTTATGGGTGCTGACAATGTCTTCCATCTCTGTGACAATTAATGTTGATAACGATTCTGTGGGCTCTGGAGTTGAGATTTCGGACTGTTCATTTGGCCAGCTTTTAGTATCTTGTAGTAAGAACTCTGGACCCTCCAACCAGAATGGTGAAGTAATGGCATTAATGGTAGTGCCCCGAGATAACAAATCGGCAGGATTCAAATCTGATGGTACATGGCGCCATGCGCAACCCTTTGTTAATGTTTTTATTTTTCCGACTTTATTTGATACAAATCTCGGCCAACGACTAGCATCTCCAGCAATCCACGATAGAGTGATCATTGAGTCAGACCAGCAAACAATTTTTTGTGGTTGAGTTGGGAACTGGCCTCGTACGGAGTTTAGAAGTTGACTCCCAAGCAAGGCTGCGCATAGTTCCAAACGTGGTAAACTTACTTCTTTAGTAGGCGCTACTCTCGATTTTGCGCACACTAAATTAGATTCTCTCTTACTAGAATCTGTAGAAACCACATAAATGCATGCACCATATGCCCTTTGACTTGCATCTGCAAAAACATGAACATTAGTTTGTGTTTTAAAACCCACATACCTTGGAATTTTTATTTGTCCAATCATGTTTAGGTCGTTGCACAGTTGCTTCCATTCCCAAAAGATATCATACGGAACGCTCTCATCCCAGTGGAGCTTAAGTTTCCACAGCTCCTGCATCAAAATTTTGCATCGTACAATTAATGGACTTAAAAATCCCATGGGGTCGAAAAAGCTTGCCATGTGAGATAGAATTGACCTTTTAGTTATGCCTTTCGATCGTTGTTGAGGTGGTAATGAAAAGTGAAAAGCATCTTCGGTTGGAGACCATTTGAGACCCAAAGTCTTGATATAATTGGTGTCGTTCACAGAAACTATTGCTTCCCGTTCTGTCTCTGGCACGTCATGTAAAACAAACTCACTATTGGACGCAAATTTTCTCAGGGGAAAGCCACCACTGTTTAAGAGTGCAGTCACCTGCTGTTTTATTTCCATTACCTCTTCTTCTGTATTGGCCCCAGTCATCAAATTATCGACATAAAAATCTTTGAGTGTTGTCTTGGCTCCGATTGGGTATTTCTTTATTTCATCCTGTGCCAATCGCTGGAGGCATTTGACTGCTAAATATGGAGCGCAACTTGTTCCATATGTAACTGTTTGCAACTCATATGGAATTACCGGTTCAGTAATGTTTTTTCGCCATAGAATGCACTGCCACTTTCTATCCTCCTCATGGACTAGCACCTGTCTATACATTTTGGCGATATCTGCTACTAAAACAATTTTATAGTATCGGAAACGAAACAAAATGGTGAAAACGTCATCTTGAAGGGTTGGACCGACATGAAGAGTTTCATTCAATGATTTTCCATTTGTAGTAGCGCAGGAGGCGTCGAAAACAACCCGTAGCCGAGTTGTACTGCTGTCTGGCTTCAGTACACAGTGATGGGGTATATAGTATTGCACGTTACTTGGGGTTGTTGGCACCATATGACCTAAATTACGATATTCATCAAGAAATTCACAATAATCTTTCTTGACAATTCTGTCACGCGCAAATCTTGATTCTAAAAATGTAAATCTTCGTTGAGCGATTTGTCGAGATTCACCTAAATCTGGCGGAAACATTTTAAAGGGAAGACGAACAATAAACTTGTTTGTTTGAGGGCATCTTGTTGTTGTTTCTTTGAAGCGCCGTTCGCATATTTCTTCTTCAGTTGTCATTGGGGAACTTTCATCCCCTTCGCAGTCTTCAATTTTCCAAAATGATTTTAGCAATGTCTCCAATAGATGTTCGTTTGCTGGTAGGGCTTGACAATTGTGGTTTAATGAGATTTCATCGGCTTTGTGACGTTGAGATTCGAAGCTGCTGTTATTTTTCGTTATAAGAACAGTTGATTGGTTTTTTAGTTTTTGCGTCAAAATCTGTGGTGAAAGTAGTTGACTTTCAGGTATCTTCATGGATCCTGATACTATCCATCCTAATTTTGTCTTTATCAAGTTTGGTTGATTTTCATTTTTTATTTTCCCTACCATCAGGATATCCCAAAATAAATCTGCTTCAATCAGCAGATCCACAGCTGCAGGAATGTTAAAACGTTTGTCAGCTAATTTTATATTTTCAGGTAAGCTAAAGTCTGAAATGTTTATGTGTTGCCGAGGATGACATGACGATATTGAAGAGATTACTATTGCGTCTAGCATGGATGTATATTCTGATGTTAAGGAGCACGCCATGAAACTACATGAGTATTTGGTACGGATGGGAGTAGTACCTCCAATGCCACAAATGCCAATGTTGATTCTTTTACGAGGAAGTTTTAAGCGTTGTGCTATGCGCTCTGTAATAAAATTAGATTGTGAACATGAATCAAGTAAAGCTCTTACCATTGTTGACGGGCCACTTGGAGAACGCAACTCAATCATTGCTGTGGCTAAAATAACTAAACTTTTATCTTGATAGACTTGAAAACATGACGATGCTGGGGATCAGCACTTGGAGCTATAGCTTGTGAAGCTTCTTCTGTGGCTGATCTTTCTTTATGTAATAAAGTGTGGTGAATTCCACTGCACCTTTGACATTTGTTTAATGATGGACAAGAGCTTGCAATATGATTTGATCCGAGACAATTTAAGCATAATTTCAAGCGTTTTGCAGTATTGAAACGGTCATGAACATTCATATCCACAAATTTTGAACAACGAAACACGCTATGGTTTGGAGAATTGTTGCAAATGAGACATTTTGACTGATGATTTGATGAAATGTATGCTGTTGTTTGTGGTTTTGATGAAAACATACGAGTTGTTTTTTGTTGTTTTTGGTGAAGGTCCTTACATGGGGTATGACTATTTTCATAAATTTCTATTGACTTACAACGATTTTCCAGAAAATTAGCCAAGTCATCCCAAGTTGGTAGGACGAATTGTGTTGTGTGAACTACGGATTGACTTTCTTCCCATTTTACTTGCAACTCAGTGTCGAGCCGAGAGACTACCAAATGTAGTATAATATTGTCAGCAATTTGTTCCTTGGACGCAATTGATTCCAGCGCACGCATGGTGGCATTAATGTTGTCGATAAACGATCGAAGTGACGAAACACTTGGTTTGCTTACCTTTTGAATATTGAACAAATCAAGCAAGTGTGTGTGAAATAACTGCCTTTTGTTGTCATATCTATCTTTCAATAGACAAAGGGCTACTTCATAATTATCAGGTGTAACTTCAAGTGAATGGATTAGACGAGCGGGGTTGCCTGTCAAACATGATTTTAAATATTGAAATTTTGATATTTGGGATAGCTCTTGATTTTCATGAACAAGTTGGCAAAAAATGTTGTAAAACTCCATCCAGTCCTTATAATTTCCACTGAATTTAGTTAATTGAAGTGTCGGCAAAACAGGGCGTTGTGAGCTTGCAGAATGACTTATAAAACGCGTACTGGACAATGGGGTCTCAGCAGTATTTGTTCGATGTAGCGCTAGTCGTTCAAGAATATCTGATTTTATTTCAAAATAAAAATCTTCTATTTCTTGGCGATGATTTTGTAATATTTCTGATTCATCGAGGGATTCCAGTTGTGATTGCACCTTTTCAAAGGAAGCTAGTTGGCGTTCCAACTGTGACAGCTTAACTTCAAGTTGGTATGCCGACATCTGTGCAAAATTACCTATGTTGTTTTTCATCGATTGAACAGTTAAAACAATTTGATCTCGTTGTAATGATTTGATGCGAATGTTTCCATTGTCGCTATTGCCATTGGCTGGCGGTGGTGTGTATGGTACACATTCATCCTTTTCACCGTCCATAGTTTACGATTTTATTCTTGCACTATAGCCAAGAATAACACAAAAAAGTATCCGGTTCGAAGGACCATGGATGAGCCAGGAGCTTCTTCCTGGCACAAGGCAAATAAATTTCAATGCAATTCTTCTACCGATGTAGAAGATCCCAATTCGATCGAAGTAAAAGACTTCAGTTTACAAATTCAAAAAAATTACCAGTTTATTTCATGTATACTGATAGGCTTAAAATTCATTTTATACTAATATGATAATAATTTCAGAAAAATGTTTATCACTTGCAATGAGCAAAACAATACAAACACTCGCTACCTAAAGCTACATTTTTTTTGTATAGATTTTAAATGAGTGCAGTGACTAGCTGTTAAGGGCAATAAAATAATAAATTCTTTTGCAATTGTGTTTACCGTAACAAACATACATCACATTACATACACACATTTTTTATATTAATGTAACAATGATTATTGTAAGTAGAAAGGCCTTGTAGGAAATTTAGTAACATTTCAAATGCATTAACATTCAGGAATTATGCATGGACTCAACACCTATCTTACAGTGGAGTGTAGAGGCTCTCAACGCCAACAATACAAATAAAACTATTGATAGTAACTATCTTACACAAAACCAATTTCATCACGCCTCTTTCTTTTCTTACTTAGTCAACTGGTGACTTATTGAGAATACCGTTACTTAAAAAATTTAATTACGTCGGTGGCATCATCTGCCTCAATTCATATAGTTCGCTCAACCAAGTTGAGACTATTATTAACAACGTTCAGAAACCCAGGGTACAAGTCGGAATGGACAGATACATTACAGTAGTAAAGTGAGGGTGGAACCCTAAATCGTCAAAAGTATCATCGGTGCCAAAATTTCTAGAGATAAGGATGCCGACCCATAACTCCCATAATCGTTTCTCGTTATTGAAAGACAAGAATGATGAAGTCACTGTTACTACAAAATCTTCCAAACCACCTCCAATATATTTAAGGGAAAATTCAAATGCCCTAGTTAAAAATTAATTTCACATTGGTGAAGGCACTTTTATAATACCTATAAAACGCGGTAATATAGATGAGACTAAGATTCAAGTTAATACTGAAACAGACTACAGGAAGATAACCGCAGAACTGGATAAAAGATAAAAGGATTATTATACCTATCAGTTGAAAAGTGCCAAGGGTATGCAAATTGTTTGAAGGGCATAGACTCACATGTGGATCCCCTAGAGTAAAAGAAGCTTTGAGTGAACCTAGGTTTTAAAATAAAAATGTTATTAATTTGAAAATCGTGAAAATTCCCCAGCCAATGTTCCGTGTGGAATGAAACCAAACGATATTAAATTAAAAAAATGATTCATCATCCCTATGAGATCTCAAATTCCTATTGCAACCGTAAAATTACCGTGGAAGAGCCCCACAAACGTACAGGGCCAGTTCAGTGCCAACAACTGTCAGGGAATAGGCACACAAAACATATTGCAAGTTGCCAACAGTTTGCGAACTCATAGTACGGCTAATTGTAATAAGCCGAAAATAATCAAACTTATAAAAATGTAGTAATGCGGGGCAATCATACGCTAATTACAGGTGTTGCCCGGTGTATTCTGTTGTAAAGCTGTCTATGAAACCGAAACCAAAACCCGTGTCAGATCAGGCACGAAACGTTTTGCCTGCCCCTGTCGCTTATCCCCAAATGGCCCAGGCAACCACAAAAGGTATCGTATGCTGATGCTGTTAAGAATAATTCTGAAGTAAAGAAAAGGTCGAATCAGCAACATTTCAAATATGGACCTTACTTATAGTCGCCTTGAAGCCACT
>BGZK01003782.1:0-19700 GCA_005406025.1 Eumeta japonica
AGGTTTTGCTGTCCTCGCCCTAAATGAAAATTCACAACCTGTTTTGCATTACTTTTGCAGTTGCTTTTTGCACTCAAGTCCTGAAAACTTTAATGCGTTTGGAATTGCAAACAACAAAATATTATTTAATGGGCGAAAAAAAAAACACTTGACCTGACTAAAATTTGCTTGCATCTTTCATCCCAGCCAAAATGCTTTAACACGTTGGCTCGTCAACAAAATGTTCAGCCATCCATATTCACTTTGTATTGCAATATTAATGCATTTATTGAAATATTTTGCATAACATTAGATGTTTATTATTATTATTGTTATTATTTGTGGAGCAATTTGCTTATATGAGAGTGTATGTATGTGTGTGGCCCTTCTTGAGATTTAATTAAACTGGCAGTGGCTTGTTTGCATGTAGCATAATTGTATACTGCTTACATTCACAAGTTTGTAAAGCATGTATGTGTACAAGTGTATACATGCACACTTGTGCGATGCATTATGCTTGTGTGTGTTTATACATGAATTAAATGGACTTATTTGCTCGCACAAAAGGAAAAAAATAATGTCTCCACCATGCAAAAGTGGAGAAGGGCTGGCCTTCGTCTTCAGGTTTGTTTACGCTGTGTAGTGACAAAAGAACTTTTTCATCCTCAATAATGGAATTTAGTACATCAACAAATACATTAGCATAACAATGCAATAGCTACTCTTGTGTATATGTATATGCAATACCAAAACTTAGTAGTTTTTCATGCGGTTACGTGATTGTAAAATCAACAACTGAGAACGAGAGAATCAGGCAGATTTGAAACAGTTCCCAACGGGAAAATGGTATCAATAGGAATACAGAGATGATATGCTGGTTGCACAATTCATTGCTATGAACTCAAGGCCAGGTTGTCTTGTATTCTATAGCGGCACTCATGCCAATTAAGCCACCCAGGCTGGTGCATATAATTTCTAAACTCAAACACATTAAACAACAGCCTGGGTGGCTTAAGTGGCTTGTCGCTATGGAATACAAGACAACCTAAGGTTCAAATCAGGTCCAGACGAGTATCGTGGCGGATATGAAACGGCCAGTTGTACCCCAGCTAATGTTGTTTTCTTTGTTTAAAATTTAATATCACTTATAGCAGTAAAGTTTATATAGAAATGAACTTGAGCCTGGATAGAAAGTAAAATTAAATACACAAGTTTTTATTAAATATTTGATTTAAACTTTTCTGAGGCAAGTTCCTGCTGGAAATTTTTTCAGTATTCTGTTAGCAGGTCTTCCAGTCGCCTCATCAGCTTCAACAGACCTGCATGAAATTCCAAGAATTAAGCAAACCAATTTGCAACTTTATTTTAAAAATTGTTTAATCAAAGCCTCAGAAACATTTTTCCAATTCAAACAAATAACTATTACGTCGGCAATAGCTTAAAGCAGAGAAAACAAAAAATAAAAAGCAAAAACATGTTAAGTCACACACGAAATGTGAGAAAACTCGCGTGTGTTAATGAAATGAAAAAAGTTTACTGACTACAATGAAATAATTATCTTTATGCGAACACACATAACGTAAATCAATGTAAACACAATTTAAATCCTTCAACAGCAACATTTTCATGGTCAAGTAATAATTCGTCAACGTCAGCTTACTACTGTTTTTCTTCTTCGTCTTCTTCCACATTTTTTATTTCCCACCAATTCAAGCGCTGCGAATACAAACAGCAGTCAAAGAAAAAATTGCCAACGCAAACAAAAATAAAAAATTAAAAGATAGAAATGTTAACCTGAAAACATTTTAATTTGATATTTTAGAAGTGTAAACAACAAGTTGTTTAAATATTTTGACCCTCCTCTTCCTCAAATGCAAACTGCTTAAAGCTCAAAACGACGTAAAAAAAGGCGGTTGGTAATGAATAGGGTAAACGAGTTCTACTATTTTGCTAACAACTTGTCTGCTTACTTATTTACTACTCATATGTAAAACTTTAACTACGAATACGTATTATATCTACAAACAAGTAATTAGAACCAATCAAACTAAAAGCTAAAACACGTTCGACTTTGTACAAGCAAACAAACATTGTTAATAAAAAAATTAAACGCAAAAAACGACTGGTAAGAAATACTAGTCAAATTTGGTCAATACCCACACACACACACACACCCACACCCACAGGTCATATTTCGTCATAAAAATATTGAGGGCTCGCTATAATAGAAACGAGCTGTTGGTTTTTCAGTTCAAGTGCAATAATTTGCAATGTGCATGTTTTGCAAAATGTGGGTAGCATGCAACCCTAAATGTACCCGTGCAACACGGTTATGATGATGATTGCTACTGTGCATGCTCACACTTTGTCGTGTAATAGCTTGTGACCACTTTGCGCGAACATTAGATGATTTTTTATGATTAAATGTTTGCTGTAATGACCATTTGTAAAAAATCAGCTGTTGCTTGAAATAATGCGCTACAACACTCAAAAGAAAACAGACATAAAACAACAAAATTAAAACTGTAACCGGTGCCACCGAAATATGTGGATTTACACAGTAATTGAATCGATCATTTGTTCACAAAATGCAAATCGTCATCTTAAATATAAATAGGCGCAACTGTAGTATTAGACTTGTAACTTAAGGATTTTTATAATAATAAATATTCTTTCCTACTCTTTTACTCTGCAGAAGCTATCCGAAGGACAGGGAAATATTAAAAATTAAAAAGAACAGACCTTAAAGTTCATTCACATCGGAACACATCTGTTCTAAATATAAAAACAAGTTGTTTCTGTTTTTCATTCATTATCCATATAAATAAAATCCAAGGCGCTCCGCCACTGTGTATAGGCAATAACAAACTTACGTTTGTTCCTGTTTTGTGCTTACAGTTTAATTGCGGGCCACTAATTGATTTAAAAAATATCTGTCCAAAATCGATCTTTTTGACTCTTGAAGACAAACGCAATTTGAATATTCCGTTGATCACATTTTTCAAACTGGGGACAGCTACATTACACAGA
This sequence comes from Eumeta japonica, assembly GCA_005406025.1. Lineage (NCBI taxonomy): Eukaryota > Metazoa > Arthropoda > Insecta > Lepidoptera > Psychidae > Eumeta > Eumeta japonica. The sequence goes on from BGZK01003782.1 coordinate 3,010, forward strand.
ATCAATTATTTTTGCTAAGCAGATTTGGCATTAAAGTGGCAGTAACCAAACAAAATCTTCTTGCCGATATCATGTAGGGGCGATCAAAGTTTTTCATCCGTGTGATTGTTGATTTAAAAATTCAGTGATTTTTTCATCACATACTGAAACAAATTTCAGTTCAAGAAAAGTAAATATTTTTCTATTTCAATTTGCTTCGATAATAATGTTTTCGCCCACTTTGAAAAATTCGTTGCACCTATGGGACGCTATTGCAACACTGATAGCTATCAGTAGGATTTTGTCTGCCATATATTTCAATCAGATTTATTAATTTGAAGATTTAAATTTTTTGAACTGGACATCTTTGTTAACTTTACACATTATGAAATCTCAATTGAAATGCACTGACTACAAGATACCGCTGATAGTTATTATTGATATTATTACAACTACTGATAGCTGAAGGCAGGGTTTTGCTGGTCTTATATCTCAATGAGATTTTATAATATGACGTTTAGATATTTAAAAGGCAAAGCTTGTATATAAAAAATATATAAACTTTCTAGGCCACAAAGTCCTCATTTTGGTATTAATAAATATTAAAAATGGGCACAAAGAGACATAAAGTTATTGAAGAGCTCTTAAGAGTTTGTAGGGTGCAAACTTGTTCGACCAAACAACGCAGGAAACAAAGTACGTACTTATAATTTTACACTCATATCAAACCGTTATTGTGCACTTAAACACAGATGCTGCTTTTGCTTATAATAGTTTTTTATTATTATTTATTTTTTGGTTTGGGTTTTATATTCGTTTTCGTATTTGATTTTTTCTTTTCTAATTTTATTACATTTAAATTTATTTAAACCGTGAGCAGACATTATTGAGTTGTTAAATAGCGCTACAAACAACTCTGTTATTTGTTACTGCAGCTGCTGTTGCCATTTTGTTTATAAAAACAAGCTGCTGCTTCTTCTGGTTGTATTTGGCCGGCAACATTCAGCAGCTCATCTCCTTTTAAGGTGAGGTACACTATTTTTGTTGTATTGCTTGTAGTCAACATTTGTCTCTTAGCGTGTTTAAGTTCAATTTTGTTTGCTTAGAGATTAAAAAACAAACCTGCTTTATTTGTTTTCTTCATTTAATAAAATGTTTCTTAAGCTTATTTTATTATCTTTTAAATACTTGTACAAGGGGGCTCGTGTTGTTGCAGTTTAATGTGTTAGTGAAGTCATAAATTAATTCATTAGTCTTGTATATCGCCGTAACAATGCAGCAATTAATTTAATTCAATGTAATATATTTATGTTTTATTTTATTAGTTTTATCTACACATTATTCTCTTGTATTATAGAAAAGACTTATTTCATCAGCATAAATTGGAAGTGAGTTTTATTTAATAAATTTGTTGTTGAATTTATTATTATTTTTAATTTAATTCCTATTCACAAAGTAGTGGCTAAGCATTTATGTTGATTTGATACAACTTGCGGTTTATACATTTAAGATCTTTTAATCGATTTTAAACCAATTAAGGAATCATAGAAGCTTGTAAAGGCTCAATAGAATCATTGCTGTTAAAGCAACAAAGTTAAAGTGTGTAAAACACGAGTTTAATTAAGCAACCACCTGATAATGATTTTTCTATTTTGTTTTTTTTTTTTTTTGTTTGTATTTAATTTTTTAGATCTTTTAGATATATTTATTGTTTTGTTTTTTCATATTTATCAACTACTGCGTAAAAGCAGAAACGCTGAGATTTCACATTAAAATTAAATAATCAATGTTAGGGACTATATAATTAATTTTTTTTAAATAAAATATACATCTCGTTCATATAATTTCTGTCTATCTCTAACTGTATCTCAATTTATTAGTCTTGATAGACCAACATTATTGCTCGGACACTTATTAAATATTTCAATTGAATTCGAGTATTAAATCTTTTTATCATAATTTTGTTTCTTCTAAAGATGTTGATTTAAAATCTTATAACTCCAAATTTCAAATGCTTATTTCCAAAATGTTTGGCAAGACGCATATCAGTGAATTTACTAAGTAAAAATTAACTATCGTATCTTTAAAGTGGTTTAAACATACATTTTTCGTGTTTCAAAACAAAAATTTCTACTGCGTTGATAAAGTAAAATGATAAAGTGATTAGACTAATGAAAAGTATTAAAATTTTTATGACAAATGTGTCAGATTAGGCGTTGTTACGAACCATACAAACTAACCACTATACCTGCACAGACAACTGATAGCAATAATTGAATTTACGTGCTCGTTATCACTTAATTGCACTACAATAATCCCTTGGAATGATATATTGCAATTTAATTTGTTTTGCATTAAAGTGCAACAATTATTTCATATATAATATGTTTGCAATTAAACTTGCAATTCTATGAAAATTCATCTCAATTGGCTTCAATTTATTGTTTCATAACAAGTAAACAATATTCGTATAAGTATGTATGTGTGTACGCCACTCAGCCATTAAGCATTTCCTGTTGAGCTCCATCTTTGTGTTGTTTACACAATTGTGTCTCGATTAAAGAAAGTATTGTTAGTTATATATGCATTACTGAGTCGGATACTGTTTTGCAACATTATTTTCATTTCACGAAATAAATTTAGATATGAAATGAAAATATTAGTGAGAAAACTTTAAGGATGAATTATTTTCCAACATATGAAGAGTGTTTATTTTCCATGCAAAAAAATTTTTCTTTTGTATTTAATAAAATTTCACATTAAACAAAAACTGAATGATTTCAGCTTAAATAAGACGGTGCTACAGTGATAAACAAATTGGAGGTCAATCAAGCGTGAGTCGTAGGCCGGCTTAGGTACATCAGTTGCATCTTTCTAGAGTTTTGTTTACATTGAAATACGATATTTTGGAAATTTAATTGCTTGTGAAGAGCCGACTGTTAGTCAGGTAATAAAAAAAAGAAAAATCAGAATTTGTTCAATTAGAAAATAGTTCGAAATCAAAACCTAAAAGGAAAATAAATGGAGAAGAATGTGGGATCTGCGATCATGCTTTGGGCAACCAGAAGGAAACAAAAATCGTATTGAATGCATTTCGTCTTTGCTAATTATTTGTATAATTATAATGTATGTATGTTTGTAGCAATATTTGTCTTGATAATGAAATTGAAATAATTAATACACGAATAGATAATTATCTGCTAAAAGGTCAGAAATTTTTATTAATTACGATTCTGTTAATTTATTTTTTAGTGATGACGGTATCACCACAACATTGAATTAAATATAATTGATTTTTTTATGCAAACACATCGATTATAACTTAACGCTATGCATTTTCATATTTCTGACTAAAAATAAACACAATCATTACAAAATATTTACCCGCCGTTGGTTATAATTAATATTAAATTAAACTTAAGTACAAAAACACTCAAACTATTCACAGTGATTTTAAATACAAATTTGCTCATATTAAAATCAATACGAGGAGGAAGTTCAAATCTAAATTTCCTCGTTCTAAAACATTGATTTTGTTCAGAAACAGAAACACCGTGTTCGTAATTGGTAACTGTAACTGGATGTAGAGCACAATACGCAGCGCATGTAAAAGCAACGTTCTTTGGATTTCGAGTTTTTGTTCATGTGTGTAAAGTCTGGTAGCATTTGTTTTATGTGTCGTACATTTTAATTAAAAATTTATAGTAGTTGGATATTAATAACTCACAATAAAATCCACATTTAATTTCGGTTATAGGGTTGCACTTTTACTATTTGACAAACAGTTTGTTTTTTAATGTGCGAATTGAAATAGCCCATTCGATAGCGAGCTCCGATACATCATCATAGTTTATCTTAAATATTTTAGTTGAATCATATCAATTGTTTAGTATTATTTTAGTGCAATATATTTGGTGATGCTCGACATGTATAGAATTGTCGTTCGAAATTTTTAGATTTTTAAACAAGTTTGCTTTAGATCAGGGATTGCCAAACGGCTGCACATGTGCGAATGCACTCTTATTATTTTAGAGAGCACAAGAGAAAATTTTCATTTTTATCGAACAAGATCATTAAACTAGAGCTACCGTTTTGACCAAAGACTATTTGTATGACCAGATTGTGGAGCCGTAAAATAAAATTGAAAACTTAAGCTCATTTTGCAAGAAGTTGAAATTTTTTCTTCAATAAAAAAGTTTAAGCCTACAGTATATTGAACTGCTGACCACTTTCTTTTTGCAGTCTTACGCGTTTAAGCCTTTAATTTTCTTTCTATGTTTTTCACTTTTTGCAACTTATTTGCGATCAACCTGTCGGCAGCCAAGCAGCTTAAGAGCTGAATAAATTACGCTCAAAACTAAAACCAACACAAACATCAAAGTCAATGTATGTGTGTGGCAATCACTGCTTTAGATACTCACTATCAATTGTCTGGATTTGATCCTTGATTTGATTTCAATATTGTTGCGCTTAGGACAAGCCCAATGTTAGTTAGTTAGTTTTAAAGAAAATATCTTAAACATTCTTGGGCAAACACGCAGTTCATTCCTCTTCTAAAAATACTTTTATTCGTCGTTTAAGATATTTAACAAAGCTGAAATTCAAGGAAGCCAAAGTGACATGAAACCTTTTATTTTGCTGCTTTGCTTGGATGCGTACTAAAGCTGTGTGTAAATATTAAAGCAAATATCTGTTGCAAAATAAGAAAAGAAAATATCAAACAATTTTATTGTGCCTATTAAATTTCCATGCAAACGAAACTGATGGTCATTTAAAATGGAAACTCTCACCCATACGAAAAGAAATCCCAAGATATCTGTATATGAATTGAATCTTTCTCACAATATTACCACAGTTGTGGTGTGTTTGTGTTGAAGTTCTCTATTTAATAATATCCATATCTCGAGTAAAGTTAGTTTGCTTTAACTCTGTTTGATTTTAACTTTTCCTCATTTCTTCAAAAACTGAACTTTGTTGAGTTATAAAGTGCCTAAGGAAGGTAAGGAAGGGAATGCATAAAATTATTTATTTACTTACATGGAGCCTTTTGCACTGTCATATTCAGACCGTCGAGTACCACATTTGGATTCTTGGAGCTGCCATACATTTTATGAGCTCGCCATTACACAAACGGCTTGCTGACGCCTTGAGGCCAATGTCGATGGCTGTGACATAAACAGGCGACGACGTGCAGCCAAATCATTTCTGGATCTGAAGCAGCACTTGCTGGCTGAACGGGTTGAACTCCTTCCGATTCTGCATCCATATTTAAAAATAGTTTAGTTGTTTTTTTCTTCTTAATGTGCTTATGCTAGTGAATGTGTGCGCTTTTAATTTTAAAATAATTGCAAAATGTTCTTAAAGCTGTACTCAGCTCAGCTGCAAAAATCACAGGGAGATGAGAAGACTCAGGAGAATTATAGACAATATCCGGGCGTTTTTCTGTTGTTTCCGCTTGCACAAGAATTGTAGTACTTCTTTCCGGTTGCTCCTTCTTCTTCTTCTTCTTCTTCTTATGCTTGACTATAAATCACAAAACGTATTGCGTATTAAAAAAACACTAAAACATGCACATTTTATAGAGTGCGTGTAAGTTGCCGCTATTGCATGCAACGAGACTATAAGTTCAGTAACTTTTGCTCTGCTTTAATTTTGCCACGTTTACGTTTATTTAAACATGAGAGCCTGCTGTTGCCACGAAGAATAGTCTTGGCAGGAAGGGTTCTTGTTTCTTCTTATTTGAAGTTGCTGCTGCTACCGATCTTCTTGTGCTCTGTGCCAAATTTGGGATGAATTTTTATTTTTTATTTTTATTTTTCTTTTAACTGTCTATGTGCTATTTGTTATTTAATATCTACTTCAAGTACACTTTGTTGATTGTTGCTGATGGCGTTGTCGTTGTTGTTGCTGTTGTTTTATGTGATTGCGTTTGTTGTCTTGTCGAGTGTTAGAGTTACTGCTGTTAAGCAGGCCAATTCAATTTGCTGCTGATTTTATTGTCTTTCATCAAGATTGGTCATGCAAAGATACTCTGCAAAAAGAAGTGGAGAAAATATTAGGAAAGAAACATGTGAATTGTAATCAAAATATATACATAAAATATACATATATTTTTTTTTGTTCTTAGGATTTTGAGTTGCTGTCTTTTGTTTTCATTTGTTCTGTTGGGCTTTGTTCATCATTTATCATGTTAAGATGTCCATTCAATTCAATGCTCTTGTTTTCAAAACATCATATCCATGTTAATAGTTCATGCATGTGCAACTTTATTGACAGTGGGCTATTCGGATTAAAAGTTGTCACAAGTAATAAGACTCATCACAGATATCAGCGACAACTGAGCTTTGAAGTTGGAACTGGCTACAATTTACTGTCTCTTTCTTAAAGATATTAACATATCTTGACTGCACGCGCAATCTAAATTTAAAAATCTCCCTACCTCATGGAAGCTGACTTAAGATACTAAAATTGCTTCGTTTAAAATTTCATTTATTTCTAACAACTGTGCCTTTAGCAGATTATTCAAATGTTATTATTGCAAAACATGTTACATGCTTTTATTCATATTTGCCTTTGTTTTATGAAAAAATAAAGAGCATAAATTCAAAGCAATTTGTTTTGTGAGTGGGGGCTTGTAAATATGGATGTGTGCACAGCTGACCAGGCTGTGCTCAAAGATACTGATGCTTGATGAAGCCTGTACTACGTTTTACGATCTCTCGATCTTGAAAACTTAATATGTATGACATGATCAGCTTCACATAAACCCTAATGAAAAACAAAGTCTATGCTGCAAGCGAATTAATAATAACAATTTGGTTTATTTGCTGTAGGACCATTTCAGGTTTATTTTCTATACTACGTTTTGCTTTAAAGATTCATCAATGTCAATCATGTTTGGAAATTTTGACACCTATAACGATCGACATTGCCAATTGGGTATATTTGCAAGCACACTTTTGCAGAGACTTCAATATGTCTGTGTCACTACATTTGTTGCACATCCCAATTTGTTATGAAATATTTATGTCATGACTTACATACATCTTGCTACTCATCGTATGGTATGAGCAGGACATATGAACCAGATTGCTTCCCCACATATCGACTGTGTGTCTCTTTGTTTGCATAAATTTCTAAGAATTTTCCAACGATTGCATTTTATTAGTTCCAAGTAGATACACATAACTACATTTAATCATAAATTGTTGCTTTTATAGCTGCACATACATATATCTTAATATGACATTTATGTAGTTAGATAATAAAATACAAATTATTCTAGAGAAGTTTGCATGCTTGACCGCCGAAAAGCGTATCAGCAGGGCAAAGGCAAAGCAAGCGGTTGCTTCTTTATGCTTGTTTCTTTAGCTTTCGATAAAAGAAAGAGTCTGTTGGAAGTGCAAAAATCTCTCAAAAATATGTGAAAATCTGATTTGCGTTACAATAAAAAGTAATTTCGACCGTATTTCAGCGAATATGACTGAAGCTTATCTATTTCAGATCAATATATTGACAAATACTTCAGTATCTAGTGCTTTCCTATGATGGTTTTATTTTTTGTTTTCGCATTTCGCATGAATGTTTTCAAAAATTGTTTTTTGGATGCTTTCTTTTTAAAATTATTTTTAGCTCTTCTTGCCTTGCACTGCTTGTGAGTTTTTATAGTCCAAACACATTTAATAACTCAAAGAAATGGACATGCATGTGGAATGTTAAATAGTTTATTATATTTAATGGAAAAAGCCATTTGTTTGTCTATGAGCAAATGCGGTTCATTTTCGAATCCGTCTTATCATTCAATGCCATTTTCGGAGAATTTAAACACATTCCTTTGAACGATAACAAAATGTTTTTACTAACAAAATTTTTCGAGAAATCGCCTTGAATTATTATGTGCATTAATTTAAGATTTTTGTGAAACTAAAAGTTACAAAAACTTGAAAGAAGACCGGAGCTCTATAGAAGGGACAGGTCTGCAAAAAGTTTCTAGACTTTACTCCTAGAAAAACTCTATTAATTTTATTTTAGTTCATCTTTTTCTTTCGTGTTTCTTACCGATAGCTAAGCGGTATATTTTGTGGTTCTCAGTTTTAGAATGTCAATTTTTCAAATACGCAGCTAATTTCAGTTAAGCCTTATATCCTTTCACCCGTTTAGCTTTAAAATCGTTGAAACTTCCAATTCTTTTATTTTATAGTAAATCTGAGTTATTCTTATAAATAAATCAGGTCAAGTTAAAGGTTTGCCAAACAAACAAACAAACCAAACTACCCATTTGAGAGCTATTTGACGGCAGCGATTTTGGTTGACCTCAATTAAAATAAATGTTTAAAGGTAGTAAAATAAAAATGTTAAAAATAATTTGTTGCTGGCTGTGAGTGTGAGTTTATCGGGATGTGTGTACCGTTAAATTTATCCAATTTATTATAAATTGTTCACAAAAAAAAACAACAACAAAAAAAAGAAAAATTCTCTGATACATTTTTATCGGCAACATATTCTCCAATGTCCAATTCATTTACCACTTCTATGCACAAAATAAATAATCAAACACCAACATACAGGAACACACTTTCATTCTCCAATTCCTTATGCTCTACACACACACACATACATATATAGATTAACAAATATTTATGCATATAGTAAAAAGTTCAGATTTTTTTTCGTAAAATAAGTGAACTATCGAAAGTTTTTTTATTTTTGGTCGTTGCAAATTCATATAAATGCACAACAAATATTCATCCAACACTTACTTGTTCTCCTCATTCTTACCAAACCAAACAGTTTAAAACAACCCAACAAACATATCATTTGTAAATGGTATTAATGGTGTTGATTGGTTAATAGAGTTATGTGCAGGACTTAACATATAAAATTTTCTATTTTGGCAAATAATTGGGTCACCGAAATTTCGATTTTCACACAACCCTCAGCTTAATAACCTCAGCAAGGATTATAAAAAAGCAGAAACTATTTTCTTCGGTAACAATGAAAAAGGTTAAATGAACATTAAAATTTATAAATTTGTTTAATTGTCTTAATTTATATGATTTTTTTCGATTAGGTAAATTTTGTAACCAGCTTGATTGATTTTCACCAGAACCAAATTCCAAAATTCCAAAGATGGAAGATTATGACTGACTGGAGAAAATCGACTACGAATAATTCATTCGAATGTTCCTGTGAGTTCAAACTACAATCAGTCTTAGCTACTGACTCTCAGATACAACACAAAACAATTTTTATAGAAATTCGCTCTGCACCAATTTAACCACAAGCTAAAACAAAAAGTGGTTTTAAAATGCGATAAAGCCATTGCAAGGCCAAACATTAAAACATGTTGTATGCCATACACAGAAAAATATCTTTGGCTCAGCAAACAAATTGTCTGAATTACAGGGCCTGTAAAGGAACTCGTTCGTTGAATCAAATAAAAATATTTCAAAATAATCAACGGAAACGTGGGCATCACACTCATATTATTTTTTTGCTCATGGCTAATATATCATTTCTTTTACACGTTTGAAAGTCTTTGGCAAAATGTTCATTGGACACTTTGGAAGCATAAAACCAAAGTATACACATACAAATAAACCATGATGGTTACTTGTGAAATAATATTTTTGTAGCAAGTTTTGTGTTAAATAAAAAAAAATATTTGAAAACTATCTCAACCATAAAATAATTGGCGTTTTTTCATATCACACAATATATAAACTAAATAAAATATTAATAAAAAAAAATACATTAAACGAAATAACCTAAACGAATATTATTACAAATATTTTTACAAAATAAATGTGTTTAATTTGTGTACAAGTATTGATATATGTACGAGTGGATATGTACGTGTGACTGGTAGTGGTTTTAGCTTTATATGAATTACAATAGCAGATACAACAAATTTGCAAATTCAATATTTTAAGTCGTACAGAAACAATTGATTTGGGCATTAAATTAATGTGTGTACACGTGGAAATGTAACGATTAACTGAACAATTTATATCTAATATAATAAGAAAAACAAAGATATATGGAAACAACTACAAAATCACTAATAACCATTCCTAAGGCGACATTATGGCGGGTGTCAGCTGAGGTAGCAGCTGTTTGCAGTCTAGTCTGCTAAACGACAGGCATTTTGGCAAAGCACATATCACAATTGGATACATAATTTATTGCTGCTAAGCTTAAAGTGAATTGAAAGTTAAAGAAAACTCTAGCTAACAAGTTTTTAAAATTCTTATTAAGTTTTTCGGACTTCAGGCGTGAGCCTAAAGCAGTAAATAGTTTAAAATGTTATTAACGTAACTAAAACTGGTAATGAAATACTGTGCCACTTTCCTACAACATCTTTGTATTCTTTTACCGAACATCTCGTAATTAAAGCTTGTGTTGGTATATATTTTTTCCGATGAATTTCGAGAATAAAACACTAAAATATGAAAAATTTTGCAAAAATTTGAACAGTCTAGTTTAAAATTTAGCAAAAGAAATCATTTGAAACTTGTCCCATTTTACACAGTAAGCAATTTCAATATGCGTTACATTATTTATTTCCCTATTTAAACATAAATTTACGTAAGCAAAACTTGCAATATATTATTCTATTCCCGAGGTATATTTTGAAAATTTAATGCGTTTGCTTGCTTCACTTTGCCCAACAATTGTTTAATTTTAGAATATCGCTCAAATCTGCCGCATGTGAACTATGGCATTGGTCACCCTTTAAACCCTGTATTTATTAAAAAAAAACAGGAAACTGTACAAACAGTAACACTGTGTGCATATAAATTCATGTATTTTATGTTGGAGAGTTTTACATTTGATTTGCATGATATAATAAAACAGATGTTTATTTTCGTTGCTTTTCAAATCATATCGATTTGCGATGACGAAAACCCGAACATAAAAATGTTAAATAACAACTCGTCACCCTGAGCATTGGCAACTAAATTGCAAAGTGTGTACATATGATTTTTGCAGGAAAACGTATTAAATTTCAGCAATGCAAACATAAAATAAATAAAAATAACAAAGTTAACTGTTATTAGAAAATAAAATGTTCACAAGAACCCGAAGGCTGAATACAATAGAATAGCAACTGCACTAATAAACGATACTTTGTAAATGAAAACATTTCAAACTTTTGTTAAATGAAAAACATCAAAAATGTTGCAACAGAAGCAGGCATTTAAGTAGCGGTAGCTAAAAAGTTTTGATTTTTTTTTTATTAGTAACTAGCAATTTTAGCATACAAAATAGTTTTAAAGTGAGGAAAGGGAAAGGGATATACGATGGATAATTTCATATTTTATATATCACTTGTTTCTTGTTGTCTTATTATTTCAGGCAAAATTCAGTTACGTACGAGTCCAAACAATGATAAAACGGAAAATATAAAAATAAATATTGAAATACAATAATCCGCTCGAATAATAAAATCTTTAAGAATAAGAATGCATTATTTCTAGAGTTCGTTCTCACCACTTGTTCCTTTCAATTAATAATAATTTTGAAACTTTGTATTTTTCTTTAAAATAAGACTCTCATTCAGGTCTTAAGTTTTTTAATCCGGCTTATTGTTTCATTCCTAATTGCTTATTTACCTAAGAACATTTAAGCATGCGTGTGTATGTATGTAATTTAATCCCATCATTATTTATAAACCAATGTAATACCTCTTTTGTTTACTGAGCGTAATGTTTTGTTTTCAAGAAAAAAAAATAAATAAATAAAAATTCTAAGCAAGTAAATTTCATCTTATTCAAAGCTTCCAGCAAATGTCATATTGTTTGTCTTGGACATGAATTCCTTCCTTCCTTCCTTATTTCCTTTTCATGCCATCTTGCCAACCAACTTTTCAATTTGATTTTATTTATTCGTTTTAGATTTTGGTTTTGTAATTTTATAATTTGTTTTTTTTTTTTTTTGCTATCCTTAAAGAAGCAGAATAAAAGTGGAATTGCTTTTCTAAGTACTACAAAATCGTTACTTAAGATGGGTTTAGCAATCCATATAAACAAACACAGTTATTGCTCCTGCCAGTTGGAACTTTCTTAAATACCATTAAGAATATTTTTAACGAGCTCTTTAAGTAACTAAAATTGATGCTAAGATGAGTCAACTAATTAAAAAAATCCTTTCAATTGCAAGCAGATTTTCACGATTTAGTCAATTGATAAAGAGCTAAAGGGTAAGATTTCTTTAAATAACAACAGATTCACACATTGAACAAATTTTTGTTCAATTTGTTGTCAAAATGCGTAAAATATGATATTGCTGTTTGCTGTCGCACAGTAATGCCGTTTTGTAAAATCCACAAAATCGCTGCTTCGTAGAATTGACAGTCAAATTTCTGTTCCTATAGGGAAGAAGCTAAAACACTTTAAACATCCAAACAAGATTTAAATGTTACATTTTTGCAGTTATTATGTCTAACGTTTATCAAAGATGTTTTTGGTACTTGCACCACCAACATAAATGAATGCAGGAAAATTTTGGTTGCGTTCCCTTTCAAAGACTTACAAATTTCTGAAGCTGCATCAACACTGCAAAACGAAATAGAACTAAGTGTGTATATTGTTCCACTAATGCATTTATTTTAGGGTTTTCTTTATCACTTATTGCGCTAAAGATTTTATTATATCATTTTCGTTTTGTTTTTCTTAAAGGGACTTAACCGAAAACGTCAGCAGTTTCTTTATTTTACTCCTTTACTGATTTCTATATCTATCTACGATTCAGTTTGTTTTGTTTTATTATTTGTATTTTTTTTTCTCTCTTATTTTTCTTCTGGCTTCTTCTGCTTGACATGGATTTTTAAGGATATTTTCATTGGTAGTAATTGAAAATAAGAGCAGACAGCCAAACACATTACCAACCAAAACTATTTGACGTTGAAAAAAAAATCTATACAACAATGAGAATTTAAAATAGATAAAATATATTTAGGAAAAACTTGGAAAATATCAACTCTTTGGATGTTATGGTGTTGGCTGGAGCAACAGAACAACTACATGTGATGCTATGAAGGCCGAATCACACACACACACACAAGAGAAATCCACAATGGAATGCTGAGAAGCAGAGCTAGAGCTTAGCATTTTGTTAAGAGTTAGAACAAAGCATCAAAAATAAACAAACAAAAATATTATGGGCATTTGCGGCTGTTGCTCTGTTACAGATTTGGATACAGCAGCTGCAACGGCTGTACATTGCAACTTTACAAAATAGAAAATACTTAAGAAGCAGAGACAAAGAATCACATGCTTTTCATCCTTGAGCTATTCCATTTGATTCAGATGCCTCAAAGAGTTAAATCATGAATGACTGAAGCAGTCATCCCTTTGACTTCTAACTAAAATCACTGGTTGCTTTAAATCTAAACTTTCGGATGGCGAAATAATTATCCGACTAAACAAATTTCCTGATGAGCATATCCAAAGGGCTTTGAAATCTCGAAAGAAAAAGCTCGAAAAATAAATATATAAGTATGTAAGTAGAGGCCAAAAGCTCAATTAATTATTAACGCCGTGCCACCTAAAGTTTCTCAGAAGAAAGCTTCAGGTTTTCTGCAGAAATTCCTTCTAGCCTGATTCGTTCATGAGCGAAAACTTTTAAAGTTTGAAGCGAACTTAAAATTAAATTAAATTCAACGTCTGGTTTAAATTTAATAATGACTAAAAGTAAAGCGTCACAGATTTGCCCTTAATACTGCAAGTTTAATATCGAAAACGCCAGTGAACTTCGGAGTAGTGAGTTATTAGCCAGCATTGCCTTTGCCACTGAGCAACCCTCGCATGTGTGTCTGCTCTTGTGTTTTAGTATATTAAAACTAAACCCAAAATTGCGGCTGAGAATATCGTACAGTTTTGCCTATTTTTCTAACATTTTTGTTTTTGTCAATTATTTTTGCAATCGATTGCAGATTTTGATTTCCAGTTATTTTCATTGTTCTGCCAACCGACTAAAACCAACGTTAGAAATGGTTGGTTACAAATGGTTTTGTTGCATTGAAAATGGATTCAGTTGATGTTTTATTTATTATTATTTTTTTATTAAGAATTTGTGTTTTAATGCTGTTTGTTTTTGCTTACGTTCGTTTTCAACTTTCATTACATTCTGTTACTCAACTTTAACAACAATTAGTGTCGTTTAACAGTTACAAATGACTTTTGTAATTACAAGTTTACGTTGTTTTTCTTGTTAAAATATTTTGTTTTTTTCAAATTTTTTCCTTTATGTTCCCATAAATTTCTGTTTCATTGCGAAATAATCAGAATGCCTCCAAAACAGAATAAATATGTTTCATGAAGCGGTGTCTAATGCTTGTTTCCAGGTTTAGCAGAAATAAAGGTCACGGACTTTTGTGTTGGAAAAAGTTATTTATGGTTTCTGTTTTCATTTAAGGCAAAACTGAATGTTGCAAAAACATTAATTGTGGATGGTTGTGTTCTGAAATTTGTTGTAGTTTTATATACACACAAAAAGTCTTTTATTTCTATAACTCTGGTTTGCCAAACTTTGCATTTGCTTCACATTAAATAATTCCATAAATAAAGCTAAAGTTAAACTTTGAGAACCATTGGCACTAGAAATATGAAATTTATGCATAAAGTAATGTGGTATTAAAATGCAATGCACAAATTATGCAATGCAAAATTATGACAGCAAATAGTTTATTTTAAAATTAAATCGCATTTTCATTTTTAATGTTATATAACGAATTTCCAATCGAGGCTAACGACACCCTGTGCATCTGCGCATTTTAATGTCGATTTCCATTCTGGCACACATGTCGCACTTATGCCATCCTTAACCATTGTGACAAAACATGCCAGCATGTAAAAGTTTGTCGTTTTCCTTTCTGAATAAAGTGTGAAAATGTGCAGTTAACAAAATACACTTTTACAGCTGTATTGCAGTACATTTATATATTGGATTTTCGAACTTTCCTGGCTATTATGACATTACATTTCTTCAATCCAAAAACTTGCAAAATGGATTGCACACATTTTCAATATCTGCAAAAATCATGGAATGTGCGAAAAATTTTAAAGAATCAGCAATCGATTTCAAGTAGTTTTAACACAATTGTAAAATTGGCAAATAGTGAAAATGTTCAAAATTTTGACGAGGCATCAATGTATTTAAAAGACATAATTCAAACAATACTTAATTAGGTTTTAAGAGCGAAATGCAAAAATAGTTTATAAAATCGACAAACTTTTGAAAAGAACAAATTCGGTGCAGAACAAGAAAATTGCAAAATTTTGCAAATCGATAAACAGTTATAAAAAAGACTGGATCTGATCTAGAAAACAAAAAATTTGCGAAATGCGGTGAAGAAGCACAAAATTCATGAAAATTTTGCAAAACTTAAAAAGAGATTTTAAATTAATTATAAATTTGATAAACAATTAAATTAAATTAAAAAACAAAATTAAATTAAATGTTAAATACTTTACAAAATCGAAAAACTTTTGAAAAACTGTGGTGAAGACGCAAAATAAATTGCGAAAACTAGCGAAAATTTTTCAAAAAGCCGAAAGAAAAGACACCTTCTGCAAAAACGCGAAAATTCGCGAAAAAAATTGTAATACGCAAAACCACATTTTGAATAGTCCACAAAATTGACAATCTTTTTAAAATGACATATTCTTTGAAAAAAGGCGAAAATTCGGTAAAAACATTAACGTTTAGTGTAAAATTATGAAATTATTTTGTTCCATTGAAATGCATAAAATGAACACACTTTTTGAGGGTTCGTGTGACATGACAGAAAAAATGTACACGCATGTTATGAATGCTACTTGCAAGAAAGGAAATCACCATAAATGTTGACTTATTTAGGTTTTCTAGTCACTTAAATTGATTGTATAGATGTTGCCATTCTAAGGATATACAAATATCAATATATTCCAGAAATGGGAGGCCACAGGCACCGTTGTCTACTTTGGTATCATAAAGAACTTTGGCTTTCACCATTCTAAGGATATATGCACTTGTACAAATATTTTCAATGCAGTGCACCGCATTTACATGCCCAACTCTATAAATTTTCCACTAATGGTTTGTAATAACTACGAAACCATTCAAACAAAATTTTTGAATTGTCAAGATACACAAAAACAATAATACTTCTATGAGAGGTATCACACCTCCGTAGTTTTTTTAGATACTAGAAATTACGCTGTAAAAGTAACAAGTCAATCAGAGGCTCTCACCGCTACCACATGAGTCTATATATTCAGTTGAAATCTTCGAAACTTATACAGCCTACAGTCCCTTCCAGCCACCCGGAAAGTGGTTCAACCGTAAATATCTTTAAAGGCCAAAGGCAGACAAACTCATAGTCCGTTTTATGCAGAAGAACAGTGTTTTAATTTTTTCATTCAAACTTCCCTTGGCAAAGTGAAGTTCTTGAATAATGAGTCAATAATTTGCACAGTGTAAACAAACAAAACAATTCCTTTCCCCGTTGAATGTCATTGCAAATGCGATATATTCTGCTTATTATTATTAATATCCATGACTGTTTTGGCATTTAATTAAATTCCGAAATGATTCAACATTTTATAATCTGCTTTGTTTGTTTTTTTTAATTTTTATTCGTATTGTGACATTACAAAAAGTGTGACCTGTTTAGGAATATTTTTTTATTATTGTTTTGATCTGTTTGCAGGTTGATTGTCAGCGTAAAA
>BGZK01003783.1:0-19670 GCA_005406025.1 Eumeta japonica
TTGTCCTCCTATATTTTTGGAGAACGTCAATGTAAAAATCGTTGATCGATCAACTAAATGCAAAGAAAATTGAATTTAAAATAAAGAACCAAACACAATCCAAGAGCAAGCTGTATTTAAAGGACGCAGTTGTACATTCTGAGACAGAGAGAGTTAAGGGAAAAGGGGTATCGTCTTATACCTTACACTCCAAAGGAGTTTAAGGTAGTAGTGTGATTTGTAGGGATTGTACCACAAATCTGATATTAGTGAAATTAAGAGTGAATTGGACAGAATAGTGCCGGATACAGTAGATACTGTTTCCAAATTTTCGACCGATTTTTCAAGGAAACAAGGCATAGACACGGGTTTGTTTTGGTAGTATTAAAGCCCGGTCGGAAGGTGGGGGACCGGTGAGGTTTATTCTTAACCAAGTGGTGACAAGCGCCCAAAATATACCCACTAAAATACCCCAATGTTGGAGATGCCAGCGTTGGGGTCATTTTTCTAGGAATTGCAGTAGGCCGTTTGCTTGCTTGAAGTGCAATGAAAACACAGTCCTGGTGAGTGCTCTTTGTTGGTGATGGGAAGGAATTACCGTTTTGCGTTAACTGCAATGAACGCGGTCATACTTCGAATTATAGGGGTGTCCTGCGTATAAAAGTTTGTGTCGTTAAGGAAGAAGTCTCGTGAGGAGGCTAGGAATAGGAAAAAATTAGCTACAGATAATGTGGAGGGCGCGTTGACGCAATCAGGTTTGATACAGGGAAGAACATTTGCTAGTTGTTTTAATGAGACTCCGATTGGGAGTAAGGGAAAAGCCGGCTTTTGTGCAGGAGTTTTGTCAATAGCGAGGTCCTTGTGTTCTCCGGATCCATTAACATTGGAGGATGAAATTAGGATTTTTAGGCTCGTACAAATCTCTGTCAAAGGATCAGCAAGGACAAGATGTTTGAAATTAATTAATGACATTCAAAATGTATACGGGCCGTAAATTTATTAATTTTGCAACTTTTAATGTGGGTTCTCTTGTCCATAGGGGCAGGAGAACTGAACTGAATTTTTTATTGAACCAATTTGATATTGATATTGCTTTTATTCAGGAACTGCATGTGTCTGACCATTTTAATTTGTATCTGGATGATTTCAATGTAGTAAAGGATTCTAGCAATTTAGGTGTGGGCATTGTTCTGAAGAGGCCAATTTGTTTCAAAAAAATAGTTATACCTGAAATACAGTTTCCCAGCGTTTTTATTGAAATTACGGTTTCATTTAATGGTGTTGCTAAGAAAGTTCTTTGTGGATCGATTTATTTCTATTCTAACTCTAATCGTAGAAGTATGTGTAAGAGTCTTTCCTTGATTGTAAGATCCTCGAGGAGCTACGATGGACTTATATTAGGTGGTGATTTAAATGCTAAGCATAGTTGTTGGGGGGACTTAGTGAACAATTTTAATGGTGAGGTACTTTCATCTTGGCTTCAGGATGAATGTATTTCAGTGTCTAGAATTTGTGATACCTATCCTACTTCTTCGCGGTTCTTCTCATTTGGATCATTTTATAATAAGTAATGAATTATTGGATTACGACTCATATATAACTCAAGTTCTGCCTACATTTTCTGATCATAACCCATTGCTATTACGAATTTCGCTGTCAGAATTTAACTTTCTGTTGAGGACTCCTTCATACTTTACATCTTATAAGGATACAGACTGGAATGAGTTTAAAGCTGAACTTACACATTCCCTTTGAATGATTTTCCGACAAGTTTAAGAAATCTTAATAATGCGGAGATCGATTATTTTATTGAGCGTTTTAATAGATCAGTGGATACGGTATCGCAAAGACTTGCTACGAAGGTTGAATGTCGTAACAAGAAATTCATTCCTTCGGATACATTGAAGAAAATTTTGAAAATTAAGTATAATTGGCAGAATGAGTTGAAGGAAATATTTACTAGGACCTTGAATAGAAGAGATCCCGGTATTTATTGATTTCAAAGCAGATTGATTTGATAAAGGTTATTATAAAGGAGCGGATAGAAATCGAACAGGCTGAATATTTCAATAATAAATTGGTGAATATTAGGCCTGGACCTACAGCTACAGGGAGATCTTCCGAATTATAGGAAATAGGAATCGCTCAGTCATGAGGGACTTATCGGTCAATGGTGTTAAAATTGTTGAGCTAGACCAAAAATTAGATGTATTGAGTGAGCATTTTGCTTCAATTTTTCTTGGAACTTCGCCAGGGCGACGCCACTAACATACAGGATGCCATAGATAACACAATTTCGCTAGCTTCTAATAATTTTGTTTTGATGAAAGTAACACATCGTTGAATGAGTCGGGTGTTTGAGGTTTATGGATTTGAATTCATTGTTGGGCATTACTGCGCTGTTGAATGGCAAGAGATCGGTGGGTTGGATAATATATCAAATTTTATAATTAAAAGTTTCCAATAAAGGCCTTTGAGTTTTAACAATAATTTTCAACAACTGTTTAAATAATTCTTATTTTCCATGCGCTTGAAAAGGGTTATTCCGATTCAGAAGAAAAAGGGCAATATTGATGCCAATTTCATTACTTTCTAACATAGGTAAACTTTTGAGAGAGTTATTCGAGAGAAAATGGATATAGGAGTGCATGTATATATACCTGAAAAACAGTTTGGTTTAAAAGGGGCTCTACGGTACATGCACTTTGAAATTTCAAAGTGACATTGTTCAGAGCTTGAGGGAGCAGAAAAGTACGGTAGCGGTGTCGCTAGATATCGAAAAGGCCTTTGATAAGGCGTATCATAATGGCATATTGTTCAAAATGATGCAGATTGGTTTTGACCCCTCAGTAATTAAACTCTTTCACAGCTTTTTTGAAGGCAGACAATTTTGTGTGCAAGTTGGCGATAAGTTATCAGTTATGGGTGATGTTACATGTGGTGTTCCGCAAGGTTCTGTATTAGCGCCTCATTTGTACAGTATTTTTATGTATTTTCCCTCACGAACTTAACGATTCGCAAGGAATTCTGTACGCGGACGACTCGCTCCTTTATGCGCATGATGAGTCACCGTTGGTTGCACTCAGTCGGGTTTCATCTCATCTTAGGTGTGTTAATGAATTTTATTCTAAGTGGGTATTAAAATTAATGCTGCAAAAGCAATGCAATATGTTTAAGGAACGCGTCCGGGAAGTGCAAGTATACGGTAGTGCCTGAATCTAAAAGATTGAAGTTGGCATTAGGGGATAGCGAAATAGAGTTCAGGGATAGTATCAAATATCTTGGTGTTAATTTTAGCAAATTGGTGAAATTTAACAATCATGTTTCATATAATTTGGATAGATGCAATCGGGTTAAAGGTGCATTTTCTAAATTATTTAATAGTCGATTTTACCTGTTAACGAAACTCCTTTTGTATAAAGTAAGTATAAGACCAATTCTTCTCTATGCATTTCCTATATGGTTTACAATTTCAAAGACGAAAATGGAAAAACTCGAAATATTCGAAAGACATGTGCTGAGGAAATGCATAGAAAGAATTATAAAACCCGGCATAAGAGATATTCAAATAAATTTATTTATGAAAAGCGAAGATGCGTCCTTTATCTGCTTATGCTCTGCAGTTGTTGCGGAATTTTGTAGAAAACTGTCGAATGTTGAGGGCAGTGTTGTTCAAGATATTTTATCTAATGAACAAAGGTTTAGTTGGTCAAATACCAGTATATTTCTTGCATTGGTGTTTTACAGGAGGAATCAAATGAGTTACATATAAGTCATACCATGATAGAATTGACCAATTTTATACACAGGTAAATGAACTTTAAGTTCATTTACATTTTAAAACTGCAAATATAATTATTTTAAAGTATTTCGCAATTTTCAAATAAATTCATTTTTGCAAGAACTATTTTAACTGTAACTAAATGCTTAATTGCACTTCTTTGTTATTGCGAAACACTTATGACAAAATGAAATTTAGCAAATAAGAAATATAGCAAATAAGAAATTTAGCAATAAGAAATTGAGTATAAATAGCTAAAAAATAATTTTATATTGGTTCTATTACTTCAATAAAGAAGTTAAGTGAAAATAAAGTTTCTTTTTTCACGGTTAAAACTAAAAGTTAAAGTAATCGGTATAGTTTTAAACTCAAAGGATCCAGTGTTCGTAAATTCGTATAAAATAAGGAAGTTCAAAGAAAAGGAACAACAACTTAAAAAATTTAATGAAAATTCTGAGAATTCTTTATATAAGTGAACAGGACCAGGACAATTAAATAAATTAAATATATTCTGAGAATTCTGCACTTAATATAAGTGAACAGGACCAGGACAATTAAATAAATTAAATATATTCTGAGAATTCTGCGCTTAATAAAAGTGAACAGGACCAGGAGATAAAACAAATTTGATTTAAACTGAGTATCCTGCACTAAATCAAAAGTTAGCAGGACCAGTACATAAATACGTAAATAAAAAGTGAATCAAAAAAAAGAAAATTCTGGACCAAGCAAAATTAAACCGGTTATCAAAAAGACAAAAAACTTTTGATAGAGCCAGAATGTTGGAAGAAGAAAATCAACAGATAAACTTAACAGAGGAGTTAGCCCACAAGGACCAACAGTTGGAGCGTTTGCGTGCAGCCTATATGGAACTACAAGGCCAAATACAACAACAGCAACAAATGCAAATGCAGCATCAACAACAGCAGCCATACCAACAATCCAGCCAATTGGACAGAATCTTCAAAAATGTGAGTTACTTGCCGGTATTCACAGGAGTTGGAGACATTACCATCAATTCGTTCCTAAGCAGCGTGGAGTACTTGTTATCATCTATAACAGAAGAGGGTTTAATGAAGGAAGCCACCAAAGCAATCTTTTATCGAAATATTCAAGGCGAAGCCAAAAATGTGGTAATAAATATACAACAGCCAGACAATTGGGCAATAATAAAGAAGACCTTAAGACTACGATATAGACCAGATACTGAACCTCATCAAATCTACAGAAAGATCAACGAGATACGAGTAAATAATGTAAGTGAATTGGCAATAGAACTACAAAATATTAAATATAAAAATGATGAACTAAGTATATATTATCAGGACGATCAATATATAGATTTGACTAATGTAAATAGTTTACTAGTTAATGTAGCCAAGGAAATAACACAAGGCATATTACTAGACAAAATATATGAGGAAAGAGATATAGGGACTATAATAGACATCATGACGAAAAGAAGGTACGAGGACAGTTGCATTAGGCAAGAATTTAGGAAGTATAAAGGAAACTTTTTGAACAGGTCCAAACCATTCAATAAAAATAATAATTATGATTATAATCGAAATAAAGCTAATTACAACACTAATAACCATGATAATTATTACAACAAATACCATAATTATAGTAACAATAATAATAACAATTCAGGACGTTATAGGACCCAAAACAATAATAATATGTCAGGAAATTTTCAAAGGCCCACAGGTAGGAAACCCTAGGCCAAATTCCGGACAATATCGCTGGAATCAACCTAGGCAAGACCGAAGTGAGCCAATGGAAATAGAGAATATAGAGGTAAATCAGTTTCGAAGAATCCCACAGGTAGGACACCCCAGGCGAAATGTCAGCCAAAATAGCTTGACTCAATCTGGGCAAGATCGAAATGAATCAAGAAAATACAATGAAGAAGTAAATAATGCAAATAATGATGAACAAATTCAAGATTATGAAAACAGTTTTTTTCGGAAACAACATCCGATAATTTACCCATCATAACCATTACCATAAATAAAAGAAAATTTAATGCTCTAGTAGACACAGGAGCAAGTATTAGTGTAGTAGACAAGGACGTAAATGACTTTCGAAAAATCCCATTAAAAGAACCAATTGAATTTAAAACAATAAAAGGAAGAGGTATCATCTGGTATCAAATAATTACCGATGCACCTGAAGAATTTAATGAACCCAATACAAAAATTAAATGGAAAGTTACTCAGCTAACAGGACGAAAATATAACTTTATAATAGGAACAGATTTACTGAATTGCCTTAGTACAATAATAAATCTAGTGGACGGAAATATTTCTTTCAATAACAGTATAACGATGTTTATAATGAACCCATACAGAAACATCCAAATATGTACCTTAGAGGGTCAAATTTTGATTGGAATAGATTACAGTTGAGCCATTTAAATACTGAGGAATATAAAGCAGTCATGCAAATTTTAAATAGATTCAAAACTTTATTTTTTAAAGAAGGTGACAAACTGACAAGTACAATGAATGTAAAACATAATATCAGGACAACGACCGAAGAACAGATAAATGCTAAATTATATAGATACCCACCACAACATGAAGTAGAGGTAAGACGGCAAATTAAAGAAATGGAAGAACAGGGTATAATAAGAAAAAGTTATTCTCGTTATGCGAGCCCATTAATAGTAGTACCAAAAAAATTGGATAACTCAGGTGAAAGAAAATATAGGATCGTAGTGGATTACAGGAAACTAAACGAAATAACCATTGATGACAAATTCCCACTTCCCAACATAGACTCAATCTTAGATAAGCTAGGAAGAGCACAATACTTTACGACCTTGGACCTTGCCAAGGGTTATCATCAGATTCTAATAGAAGAAAAAGATAGGGAAAAAACAGCTTTTGTTACTCCACATGGACTTTATGAGTTTATAAGAATGCCGTTTGGGTTAAAAAATGCCCCAGCGACATTCCAAAGACTCATGAATGAAACTTTACGGGATTACATTAATAAAACATGTGTTGTTTATCTAGACGATATATTGATTTTTAGCACATCCTTAACGGAACATGTAAAAGCTGTAACAGATATCTTTAAAGCATTGGAAAAAGCTAACTTAAAAATTCAAATAGACAAATGTAATTTCATGAAAAAAGAGACTGAATTCTTGGGACATATCTTAACAAAGGATGGGATAAAACCTAATTTAAACAAAATAAAAGTGATCCAAGAAATAGCACTACCAAAAACAGAAAAACAAATAAAAAGCTTCCTTGGACTAACGGGCTACTACAGGAAATTTGTTAAAGATTATGCCAAGGTGGCACAGCCTATGACAAAATATCTAAAGAAAGGAGTCAAAATTAACGACAAAGACCCAACATATATAGAAGCCTTTGAGAAATTGAAAAGTCTGATTAGTTCACACCCAATCCTTAGATATCCAGATTTTAACAAAAAGTTTACATTGACAACAGATGCATCCAATTATGCTATTGGTGCAGTATTATCCCAAGAAGGTCACCCAGTGTGTTATATTTCTAGAACCTTAAATAACCATGAAAAGAATTATGCGGCAACTGATAAAGAATTCTTAGCCATAATATGGAGCGTAAATTATTTACGACCTTATCTGTATGGAAGGAAATTTAAAATTTTAACCGATCACCAGCCAATAAAATTTCTAAATTCTAAATACAATGGAAAAGATATGTCACCCAGACACCAGCGATGGTTACTAAAGTTAGGAGAATACGACTTTGAAATTGATTACATTAAGGGAAAAGAAAACAGGTAGCAGACTTCTTAAGTAGAATAGAAACAAATAATAATGAAAATAAAAATTTTGACAATAATACACAGACGATACATGCAATAAATAACTTGGAGGAAGATAACATATCTCTGGCAACTATACATTCAGCAGAAGAGAATTTACAAGAACATTTCTTCATTAAGGAGGAAATAGTGAACAAATATAAGACCCAAATTATAATTACCAATAACAAAACTCAGGAATTAACAGTACTACATGGAAAGAGAATAATATTTATTTCAGAAAGTGACTTTGTAGAAATGGGAGAGATATTCAAAAAAGTATATCACTAAAGGTAAAGTAGGAATATTTTCTGAAGTATCAGAAAGAAGTTACAATATTGTCCAGGAAAAATTAATTGAAATGTACTCTAATGATAAGCAAATAAATTTTACCAAATGTACTATGAGGGCACAAGATTTAGAAACAGAGGTAGATGCAGTAAAACAAATATCTTTGTACCATATTAGGGAAAGTATGCACTCTGGAATCATGGAAACCTATAATCAAATTAAAAACAAAATCTATTATCCAAAACTAATGGAATTAATACAAATTGTAATTAATCAGTGCGAGGTATGCCAAGAAGTGAAGTATGATAGGCAACCTATAAAACCAACATTTTTAATTACCGAAACGCCTTCTGGAAAAAATCAAATAATTCATATAGACACATATGTAATTAAAGGATTTCATTTTTTTAACAGTAATAGATAAATTTTCAAAATTCGGAGCAGCATATCCTTTAAATGACAGGAACCACACAACAATCATAGAACAGTTAGAAGATCATTTCGCTAAATTGGGAAAACCGCAAAAGATAATAGCAGATAACGAATTTAAGGCCGTACGTATTAAAGAATTTTTAAATAATGAAAACATTGAGTTACATTTGACGAAACCTAATAGTCATACAGGTAACGCCGACATCGAGAGGTTTCACAATACTATAGCAGAAAAATTTAGAATTATATATAAAATGGAAAAAGAATTTTCAATAAAACAGCTAATACAAAGGACGATCAGAAATTATAACGACCGTTACCACTCAAGTACTAAATATTCACCCAATGACATCCAACAAGGGAAGGTTGAAGAAAATCAAGTAAAGAAAAATTTAGAAGAAAATAAAATTAAAAAAATAGGTAAATTAAATGAAAGTAGGGAAAACTATAAAGAAAATAGAACAGAGGGGTTCGTGAAGAATTATAAGGCTGTTCGACACAAAGAACAACCAAAATATAGAAAACTAAAACTCATAAATATACATCCATGTAATATAAAAAGACCATTGAAATTTTCAGATCCTAACTGTGCTGATGTTAATCATATCAATTCCACAGATTATGGGACTAATGACCGTTAAACTACTGACAGAACAAAGAGGATACATAGACATTCACATACGAGATCAAGAAATTGTCCAAGAAACAGATATAGTTTTACACATAATTAATTTAAATGAAGTCGAAACAATTTTAAATAACATTACCGATAACATTAAACTAATGAAAATAGACAACAAGGAAGTACTCAATTTGGAAATTAATGATGCTAGGAATAAACTAATGACATTATTACCACGACAATATAGACAAAGAAGAGGACTAGTAAATGGAATAGGTAGCATTTCTAAATGGCTATTTGGAACTATGGACGACGAGGACAGACAGAATATACAAAATCATCTTTCTAACATTAATGAAATCAAAGCAATAACCAACAAGTTTTTATCAATGATTACTTTAATTCGACTTTACAACATTTAAGAAATGTTATAGAAAATGATAGAATCAAAATAGAAAATGAATTAAACTCTATAGATAAATTCTTAAAAATAGAAAATCAAAGACACATATATCTGGAACAGCTCACTAATATTCAATTGATAAGAAATAAGATAGAACAATTGCAAGATAATGTGGTATCTGCAAAGTATGGTATTGTACACCCAAATATTCTGACTAGCAATGAAATTAAAAAATACGAAATAGATTACAACAAGTTAAAATACCTTCAAATTGGAACAACGTATCTTAACAATTCATATCTAATTTTTGGAGTGAAAATTCCTAAGAAATTTGTAACCATAAAACAAAGAATTATAGTACCGATACCAAATAACGCAAAAGACGAAATTGACTATAAAATAGAAGATATGTTTGATTTTGAAAATAAAACCTACACATTCCAAGAAAATAAACAGTTAAAGGAATTAAAATTAAGCAAACATTGTATAATCAAGAATACGTGTCAAATGATTAATAATAATGACTTAGAAATATTACAAATTGATATTGAGACGATTGTTATAAAAAACGCGGTAAATGTCAGTGTTAAACAGACTTGTAATACAGACAATATAGTTTTAAATGGAAATTATTTAATCAATTTTAATAACTGTTCAATTACAATTAAAGACTATTATTTTTCAAATATTATAGAAATTCAAAAAGAAACATACATAAATCAGAATTCAAAACCTACACAAAACTTTACTCATAAATTGTCATTTAAAGAGATTGAGAAAAACTATCAAAACAATATCAAAAACATTAACGAACTAAAATATCATAGTAAAGTAACATATGGATGTAATATTATAATTATAATTGCAGTTATTGTTATAATTTTCTGTGTATTTAAAACACATAAATATATTAAAATAAAATTAAATAATAGAATTCAGGAGAATTCTACTCTAAAGGAGGGGGTAGTTACATATAAGTCATACCATGATAGAATTGACCAATTTTTAAATGACATAGGTAAATGAACTTTAAGTTCATTTACATTTTAAAACTGCAAATATAATTAGGTCAAAGTATTTCGCAATAAACAAATAAATTCATTTTTTGCAAGAACTATTTTAACTGTAACTAAATGCTTAATTGCACTTCTTTTGTTATTGCGAAACACTTATGACAAAAATGAAATTTAGCAAATAAGAAATATAGCAAATAAGAAATTTAGCAATAAGAAATTGAGTATAAATAAGCTAAAAAGAAATATTGTAAAGCAGTTCTGGATTACTCTTCAATAAAGAAGTTAAGTGAAAAATAAAGTTTCTTTTTTTTATTTACGGTTAAAACTAAAAGTTTAAGTCAAGCCTATACCGCGGGTAAATACACATGTGTATTATATCTATATTTGTGAGGCGAAGCTGAAAAACAAGACAAAGAAATAAATAAGTGTTGCCAATTATGAATTTGGCATTTCTATAGGAAAATGTATAATTTTAAAACATGATTTGTTTTGCCGTAAACACTTTTATTTAATTTGATTGAAGAAAAATACAGTTTGTATGAACAGATTTTCTGTTATTAGACTTGCGTTAATGACATTAAGAGCTTTATTTTTACATTTTAATTTGTAATAAATACTTCTAATTTTATTGACGCAATATGCTCAACTAATAATCCCAAATAAGTTTTTGAATTTTGCGTTTTATGTAAAGTAATTTTGGGTAATATTTTTAATTTATTTATTTTTTTATTATTCTTTAACATTTTATTTGTATATTTTTTTAATTTATGTACATTTGCGCTTATACACATAATTATATACTTGCATAATTATACTACCATTCGCTTGTGTAAAATTTTTTATTTCATGTTATGAATCGAAAACTTGCGTTGTTATTTTGCTTACAGAATAAAATATGTTTCGTATCTTACATATTTATTTCAAAAATTTATATTTTGTCATATTTCTTCAGAGTTTTTACTTAAATAAATAATTACAATATAATACATATATATAATTTTTGTCAAGAATACTTCTTAAATTTTATTTCGTTTCCTTTGGAAAACTTCGTCAAAAGTTATTGTTATATAAAAATAAAATGGCAAGCAATACAAAAATTTAAATTAATAAACTAGAATAAAACTGATTTGAAAATTTTCTTAAAACCATTTTTTAACATATTTGATTACCTCATCTATATTAATGTCACAAGGGCAACATTTGATCCTGATCAGAGATTCTAATTGAATATCGGAAAGTTTATTTCTGTGCTTATACAGAATATTTTTAAACTAGAAAATGCAACTTCGCAATTGTATATTGAGCCAAACATTGAACACATTTATAAACAGATCTTTGAGATAATCCTAGCACTACATGTCGAACTGCTGTTAGATGCCCGTTTTCACATTATTTTAAATGTTGATATGCAATTTTTTACCTGCTTTTCAAAAATATTTTTAAATCATAAATTAGATAATGTTTTTATGCTAATTAAAGGTACTTACATCTTATTACCATTTTCAAAGCAAAACCTTTTTTTGGGCTAAAAGTTTTGTTACAGGTACAAAAGTGGGCACAAACAATAAAATTGTTGGATATTTTTTTGTTAATTCTTTTCTAAATAGTTATAGCCATAAAAACATTACACAGCAAAATATTTGAAAAATTCTTAATTAATGAATATCTTATGTTGGTGAATTAGGGGATTAGTTGAGCATATTACGTCAATAAAATTAGAAGTATCTATTCAAATTAAAATGTAAAAAAGAAAGTCCTTAATATCATTAACACAAGTCTAATAACAGAAAATCTGTTCATACAAACTGTATTTTTTCTTCAAGCAAATTAAATAAAGTGTTTACGGCAAACAAATCATGTTTTAAAATTACACATTTTCTTAGAGATGCCAAATTCATAATTGGCAACACTTATTTATTTCTTGTCTTCGTTTTCAGCTTCGGCCTCACACGTATAGGACACTAATACACATGTATTTACCCGCGGGTATAGGCTTGATAAACACTGCTTTAAAACTACTACGCAGATTTAAAATTCTTTCGCTGTTAGAAAGTCACGTTAACTTCGGTGAACATAGGCTAAATTAAAGTTTACCACGCACTCTATTCCCGTCAATCTGTATTAAATTACTTGAAGCTGAAAACGGTTGGCAGAATTTTTACAGTTCTTATTTTGAGTGTTTATCGTAACCATAAAAATGATATATATCATCTTAGAATTTTACTAATAGAGATTGTGACCACGCACACTTCTACGCCTACCTCTGCTTATTTATCTAAATAGCTGCACCCGGACTATTATTACGGCAAGCGGAGCTGTATGTGAATGCTAGTGTTTGCTAAAATACAAGATGTTTTGGTAAAATATTTCATTTATTTATAAAATTAAGCTTAAAATAGCAAGCAGTACATATGTATGTACATTCATTCATATTAATTAATTAAAATATTGTTTTGGTAAAATATATAAATATGTATGCCAAATATACAAATTTAATAAAAATATGTATATATGCGTCTCCTACCTGTATTAACTATGTATATAACTTAAAAAGAAATATTTTAAAATTTGTATGTGTTTGCAAAAGCAAAATATGGCCCTTCATTAACATTGAGTTCGCAGTAGCCAATGCAATTTTTACATAAGAACACTTACATGCGTCTTCTTTCGCATTGTCGTTCAAGTGACTTGCCGCATAGAACTTACTGCCTCTTTTACTATTTCGAACATGTTATTTTTATACGCATAAATACACTTAATACAAAAACAAAGTTAAAATTTTATTTGTCTCAAATGCGAACAAACGAAGATGTTCGAAGTAGTGAAAAGAATTTTAATTAGAAAAGAAATGGAAATCAGTTTTCTAACGTTCTTTCCGAATTGTGAAAGGGCCAAATAAGAATTAAGCTTTTAAAACCATGTTTTAAATAGTTCGTTGCCGTTGTCCCTTCTTTTTTACAAAATACCCTTTTTGCCACTTCTCCAAGAGTGTAGTCAACGGTCATGCTGCTTCTATTTAATTTACGAAAAACTTATCACATTTTAACAAATACTTAATAAAATCAATCTTTTAGCTTTTAACAATATATTTTGCCTGTGACTTGACGTTGAATTCTATTTTCTGTATTTGTCAATTACAGAAAGCAGAAATAAAGACAAAGTCCAGTCATTCAATTCAATTGAACAGAATAAAACATCTGATTCAGAACTGGCAAGTGAAGTACAAACTAGTTTCACCTTAGAAGTTTTGGAAAAAAACGATTTTGAAGCTAACAACTTAGTTTTGAAACGCCTGAATAGTTTTTTAACTCGCAATCTGTTCTAAGATGCGACCCGCAGTCTGGTTACAAATCTATAGATTAAATGAGACCTCTCCAAAATTATTTAATTTATTTTTAGGTCTACTGAAAAGAGTTCCTAAAGTATTATATAAATTATATGCCATCCTACATTTCGGACTGTTACAAATTCCTGAACAATCCTCTTTAAGTGTTTTGAATAAAAATTTATTATTCTACCTGACGAAATTCGCTTTTGATACCAATCCAAATATGGAACTGAAGAATTAAATTCCCGGTTAATAGTGAACCTAATATTATTATCCAACAGGTTAAACGTTGATAGTAATAAATCGATTTTACTCTCGTCTATTATACAAATTAAAAAAAACAAGTAAAGAAAGCTATATTCGATTCAAAGGATCCGAGGGTAAGGAGTAGTGGGTACAGCCATTTTAATAAAGTCAAGACTCAAACACTATTTTTAAATAATATTGAGTGAAGAGAATTATCTTCAGGCAACGAAAATTTGCATAGAAAATTGTGGTCAGGATATAGTTATAGCTTCAGTTTATTCGCCTCCTAGATTCAAAATATCTGCGGATTAACGCAGGGAGTTATTATTATAAATCTCTTGTAACACGCTTTCAATTCAAAATAGTCATAACTTACCATCATATGTTTTTGGACAAAAAGCGGTTCGGTTTACTAAACCACTCGACTTCCTGAAATCGGTCTTAGTTAAATCTCGGCTATATATAGACCGATGTCAAAATAGAAATTTATTTTATTTCCAAATGTTTATATTTACTGCCACAAGCCCATTTTCATTACAAAACAAAAAGTTTCTTGAAATCTATTTTCGCTATATCGACTATATATGGACCAATGTCACAAAAAATTTTCTTTTGCTCTCAGGCATCTATTTTTGTCACAATACATTACCCATTTCGGTATAAGAAAGTGTTCCGGTTTACCAGAATGTCCAATTTTTTAAGAAATCGGGTTTCCCTATATCTAGGCTATGTGTGGACCGATGTCACAAAATAACTTGTTTTGCTTTCAAAATCTATATTGTTCGGTACTAGAAAGTGCTCTGGTTCACCTAATAGTTCAATTTTTTATGGACCGATCTCGAAAAAAATTTTTCGTGACTAATGATTAAACCAAATCTGATTATTTACTTTCAATAAAAAAATTTATGCAAACTTTTCAAATATTATGCAATTTTTTGAATACCTCTGGAATTCCAGATACATCATAGCTATCCGTTAAGCAGATTTTGTTGAACTTCAATAGCAACCTGTCACACAATGATCCTGATTGTTGCACAGTGGGGATTTTGAAAAAATGGAAATAATTCTGCAATTTCTAAACAGTTAGTCCGATTGTGATGAAATTTCATACACATCTTAAGGAAGTGTTGCTGAGCTTAACTTTAGAGTTTAGGCTTTCTACTGCTAAAGGGGCGGAGCTCTACGCCCCCAAAACCGGCTACCACGTGTTTGTAAAAAATTCCAAAGCATGTCAAACTTATGGTTTTGATCCAAATAAAACGAAATTTTGTAGGTAAGTTTTCCTATTCAACAGCTTTAAAAAATGTGCAACATTGATGGATTTTTATTTTCAGGTTAGGAGATATACGCCAAATACTATTGAAATTTTCAAATTTTTCCTGTTCTGGCCCACTGTTTCGCTAATAACAAAGGCAAAACTAGTCGGATTTGCAAAATCTTTCCTGTTCCATATTTAAAACAAAATTTCTAATCATGCAAAGAAAAAATTAGTTTGAAA
Organism: Eumeta japonica; assembly: GCA_005406025.1. NCBI lineage: Eukaryota > Metazoa > Arthropoda > Insecta > Lepidoptera > Psychidae > Eumeta > Eumeta japonica. The sequence goes on from BGZK01003783.1 coordinate 15,404, forward strand.
AAGTTACCCAGTGAAAAGTTATACACAGTTTAAGTTCAAATTCCTTAAAAACTCGATTTTCCCCGTTTTTGTCGGAAAAGTACGTTTATTATTTCATAAGTATAAAAAACTTTGCAAGAACATCTACGCTATATTTATATTTATTTGAAAGAATATACTATGTTGTATAATACAGCAGTAAAAAAATTAAAATTCTTCTTCTTTAAGAAAGCAGAGTGTTGCCAATTAAGGGAATTTTTATACCAAGTTCTCGGTTTATGGCGTTTTTCTCAAATCCCAAAGCTAGAAACTAAAAATCTTTTATACCATCGTAAGACTTGCTATGTTTTTAAGAATCCACCATACTTTCAGCTGCACCTTGCGAAAAATACAAACAATACAGCAAAAATAGTAAAAATCCCATTTTGGGATTTTAGAAATTTTTTTGGGAATATCTCTATTTTAAGAAATGAATCTTAAAGTATTTTATATTTTTCTTATTAACTACGATATTTTCTACGTAAATTAAAATTTTTAGGAGAAAGTATGCACAAATAAAAATTTTATAGCATAAGAAAAAGCGCTGAATACTAAAAACCGCATTTTTGGGATTTTTAACTTTTTCTGGGAATTTCAGGATTCTAAAAAATAAATCTCACCGGTTTTAACTTTTATCTATTAATTACGTTATTCTCTACCTAAATACGGAGTTTTGGCAGAAAATCTTCATAAATAAAGATTTTGTAGTGTAAGAAGGTACACCTTTATATATATGCATACATACATATATTCGCTCCTTTTCCAAGAATTCTTCTGTTTAAGACGACTAATGCCTTCTCAGGATTACTATTTAAAAAAGACCCTATATCTATTGCAAGCATATTCAAGTAATTTAAACAATTAATATGTTTGAATTACAACAGGTAGCTGCGCTATGAGACCGTTTGTAAACGTGTGGCATTGATGAGGGTTAGTTGTATGCAGCTGCAACTGTTTACCTGCTAATATCGAAAAATGTGTTAAAGTAAATTTTAAGATGATTATTTGGTTATAAATAAATATTTTAGATTATATGATAATATTTCAGTCAAAGTAGAGATGGCGATCTTATTGAAATCTGTTTTCGTTATGTCTCAACTATATATAGACCAATTTTCAAAAATTTTTATGAATTTATTTTAAATAGCCAAATTGTATTACCGTACCTACATTTTTCGCCAAATAACGTTCTAGCTTGTTACAGGTCCGTTTTCTTGAGAAATCGGTGTTCGGTATATTTAAACTATATATGGACCGATGTCCGAAAATTTTTATGAATATATTTTAAATGGCCAATTTGTATTACCTTACTTACTTTTTTCACCAAATATCGTTCTAGTTCGCTTACAGGCGAGACTTCTTGAGATATCTATTTTTCGTCACAATTTTATATATATTCAATTTAAGGTGGCTATTCTATCTACTTTTTCTATCAGAAGCGTTCTGGTTCACTTTCAGGTCCAATTTCTTGAAATCGATTTCACGAAAGCTATAGGTGGTCCGATGTTAATAAATTTTTTTAATTTTTAGCTGTAAACCTTTGACATCGAGTCCCAATTGGAATAGCAATGTTTTATTTGCTTAGCAAAATTACAAAAATACTTTTTAAATATAGTTGTTTTAAGGCCCTTTTTTGGGGGTCCGTACTGATAGATCAAACAGAAACCCTATTGCTGGGATTACACCATTCGTCCGTCTGTCCGTCACAGGCTCGATTCTCCGAAACAGTAAAAGCAAGAGAGCCGAAATTTTCACAGGATGTCGCTGCATGGTGCCGCTACAACCACAAGTACTTAAAACAACAACAATATATATTGTTGTACCGTACTGCTACAACAACAAAAACTAAAAACAACAATAACCATAAAACTACATATCAAAAAAAAAAAAATTAAGAATTTGGTATAAACTTGGAACTACAACATCTAGATAATTGAAATTTTCACAGGATATTGTTGTGGGAGCATGGTACAACAGATTACAATGTGAATTATTTATATGTATATACTAGCAAACCTCTGTACAATTCGTAGTGAAAAATAAAAAAATCAATTCTAATAATTTATATCCATTGATGAATTGAAATTAATACACCTAGTAGCACACAGAATAAAATAAGACACACAGAATTGTACACAGAATTATAGATATTTAGTTAGTAATTTTATAAATTGTTAGAACATTATTTAATTTTATATGAACACATTATCAACATGTTTTCTACGAGCAACATTTATTTTGTTTCAATTATTTTAAAGTTCGAAAAAACATGTTGCTATTTTGGCAGAGTAAGTGTTGGTCGTACCTAGAACAAGCTTATTTATGATTTTTGTTGTTTATAATAAAGATTTCAATATTACTATTATTCAAAAATTTTTGTTATTGAAATTTTTATTATACATATATTTTTCTGAAGATGCTAACAAATTGTTAGCGAAATATCGAGAATAAATTAACTATATAAATATTTTTATATAAAACAAGATCTGAAGCTGTAATAATTATTTCCAACATGAAAGAGTAGGTATTTAGTTAGGTAAACATTAATAAAAAAATTAAGTTCGCTCAAAAAATCTTATTTGGAAAAATTATTTAAAACTAAACAATTGTAATTATTTACATATTTTGTTAAAAATGGTTTTATTTATTTTGGTTTCATTAAATAAAATGGTCACGGTCCTTTTTTATTTGACTGTATTCTTTTCTCCAATCCAACTGCAAATTTTTTTCGCGCCACTTGCAAATTTTGCAATGCCAACGCATGTAATATCGACAAACAAATATATGTACATACATACCTACTCATAAAACAAATATGTATGTATGCAAATAAAATGTTTGGCAATTTAGCTAGTTAGGTCCTACTCATGCTTCTCTATCGTCTGTTTTTATAGTAGTAGTAGTGTGTAGTATTTCTCTACATTTTACAAAAATCATCAAATTTGTAATCACCTGCCAATTGACCAGCAAAATCAAGAAAACACATTGTTATTTCTGTACTTTTTACTCTATTTCTTATTATTTATTTCTATTCTTTCTTTTCACACATGTACATGAGCTTTCAGCGCACGGCAATGAAGAAATATTTGTATGTACATCCTTGTTTGTTTAGTTCTGTTTTGAGATTTTCTTGCTTCTCTTGCCAAAACACATATGTATGTACATACATGCATGCATACATACTTTGATACTTCTGTACATTTAAGCAAAATATGAAATCAAACTTATAATAAAAAAAATTTCTGATCAGAATAACATGTATACACATAAAGCACTAAATTTCCAACAAGTGCGGTGGCTCAGTGGATGGTACTACTGGCAAATATGCTATCAGCAAAAAGTTCAGCCCGCGCTTCGTTTTACTTTTATAAAACAATAAATGCACGCAAAATTTTAAATTTTAGTCATTAATTATTTTGTCTATATCTCAGTTAATTTAAGCCCGATTTTGTTAATTTTCGAACTTGTATCACTAAAATATTTAAATTACGATTACCATCACATTTGGATCTATAAGTTGTGTAATGGCTTCAAAATGGCGTTTAAAACATGTCTATTTACTAAACAAACTTAATATACCCTTTGGTATAAAAATAAGGGTTAGCATTTAGTTTAGTGTGGCTCTAGATTTAAAATTGATATTAATAAGACTAAGAAAAACATTGATTCCTGTTAACAAAATAAATTATTGTTTCGCACAAAATAATAACAGTGTAAGGCATTATAAATGGACCAATTCAAAGTAAATGTGATACTGTTTATTTTTTAAAATCATCAAAATTTTCGGACAAACGTCTGCCATATTTATTATCTTACAAAATAAGCTATGGCATTCAGTTTATATTGGCTCAAGATTTAAATTGATATCAATAAGGTATAAAGACAACAAATTGAATTTGAGATCATGTTTTAAATTAATATTAAATTAATATTATTAAAAAATTATTGCAAATCATTAATACTGAAAATTGATATAAATAAGATTTTTGTTTTAAAACAAAGTGTTCTCCAATTTTGCGGAGATAGACGATTTCTTAAATCCGTTTAAAACAGGCCTGCAGTGGAAAAAGTCTCTCAGATGCGACAGAGTTCATTTAAAAACTTAAGTATTTCTGTGCCATTTTCTTTAAATTTGGATAGAATATGCCAATGCACCAGTAATCAGGAGGGTACGCATCTCTACGAATATATTAGAATCTAAGGTATCTCTCGACTTCTTAGTTAGCAAACCACAACTTAGGATGAATAA
>BGZK01003784.1:0-19631 GCA_005406025.1 Eumeta japonica
AAAGAAATAAAAGAATCAATACGTAACTTATGACGTGTGCTTCTGGGAATGCCCGCTTTGCTGACAGTTATTAAGTTTGGGGTTTGTTTATGCCCTTTTAAGATTGAAAAACAATTTCTATACAAAAAGCCATTTTGAGAACTAAGTAAAATACAGTATAAAAATATATATTTCACCCAAAAAAGTGATTAACAGCACGATGATCATTTTATTTATTTTTCGTTTGTACAGATATAACTTGCGTTTTCTCAGAATTTGTGAGTCTATTGCATTCTCATCCCTGGACAGTATATATATGGTCTCTGCTACTTTTGTCACGGTTTTCGAAACATTATTGCCAATTTTTTCTCTTCATATGCATCACTCAGTCAGTCAGTAGTGGTTGTTTATTGCATTGCAACTTTGTAAATGTTGTGTTTATTTTGTGTCTGCGGTTTTACTTGAAGGATATTGAATTTAAGTAATTGCATTCAACGCATGCATATTAAATTCATATACTCTGTAGTGAAATAAAAGGTAAATATAATAGCTGGAAAATTTTAATAATTTTCTCTTGCGGTTTTCTGAGGCAGGATTATGTCTATGCGGTTATTGATCCTGCATCTGTTTTATTTTATTTAAGGCCCAAGCTAAATAGGTTTGCCTTGCTTGGTTCTCATATTTTATTTACTTTGCATACGGTGGCTTAGAAATAAAAATGAAGGAAATAAAATTATACTTTATTTTTTGTGTTTGGAAGAACTGATTTTTGATGTTTGCTTTGATATCAAATGTTTATGCATAAATCCCTTTCCGCAATCAAATACTGCTTTAAAATAATTATAATAAAACGAAGATATTAAAAGATAAAAGATAGTTTGCCGTTAAGAGTTTCATGGTATCAGCTAAGGGAAGGACAGGTTGATTTGTTTTACTTATAGTTTTGTCTTGCAACTATAACTTAAAGACTTGCTAAAATTTCAAATTTCTCAAGATAATGTTTTTCTACGCGTTTGTTAGTTATCTGTAAGAAATTTTCAGCTAATGATTGAACGATGATATTTGAAAAAAAGAAACTATAAGAAGAGAAGGGATTTTAATTTTTGCTATGTATAATGTCTGATGCATTTCAGATCCAAATTTTGTTATTTTATTATGGAAAATGAAACTGATTCTCGAATGTGATACTATAAACTAGTAACTTTATGCCAGTTTACAAGCTCTAATTGTAATGTTATTAACTGAAAACCTGAAAGAAAACCCATTTTTGCATTTTTAATTTCATTTCCAACACTCTCTTAAGTTACTTTATTTCACACTCGGTCACTTGTTAGAACATTAATACGAAAAAATATTTTTTAACTTAGTTTCCAAGTGATTTAAGTTGCTGCGTCATGGCTGTGCATATTTATGAATTTAGCATGCCGGCATGTTTTCGCTGTACTCTTCAGCTTTACTCATACTTCATGTTAAAAAGTGTACCATATTTTGAGTTTTGTTTTATTTTTTTTTTGTCTATTTTTATTTTTCACAACAATAATGGTTATTGCAAAATTTATGCAAACAAAAACTAAAATAAAACTTCTAAATAATATGTCAAGTTTAAACTTTTCTTCAATTTTACTAAAGCCAGGATTACATACATACATATATATTTGCTAAAATATGCAAAAGCTAAAAAAAATAAAGTTGTTCCTACTTTTTTTTTTAACTAATAATTTAAAAGCATTCTGTTATTGACCAAGCAAAACAGATTCGAGTTTACAACTTTGGTACATAAATATTTGAAAACAGGGAATTTGTCAATGCTGGACTTCCACAGGCTGCATATGGAAAAATGTGAACAAAAAAGAGTAATAACAATTTACATCACGATTTGGTATTCATGATTTTTTAATATTTAAAATATTTTGAAGTAATTTCAAAAATCTGTACATATATATTTTAACGATGATTTTTAAGTAGTAAAATTAAACAAACTAATGACGATTAATAAAAATCGTTGCAAAATTTATGAGAAGGAAAACAATAAAGATATGTAGAACTTATTCTACTAATTCCATATACTCACAATAAAGAGTAATCTTTCTTGCTGGCTAATAATGTTCTACATACATACATACATTTGTAAGCTCATGGAACAGAGTTCCTTTATGTGGCTGGCGCGTATTACGAATCTGTAGAAATCGTTACAAAATATGAGGCTGTAAACGCATTTATTTCGACAACCGAATATTAATTTCAATATAAACATATGATAGTTTGGTTTATATCGGTGGCACAGAATGAATACTCGTTTGTATTCCACTCGAATAACTGACCCACCGAATATCATTTTGAACAACCGAATACGAACTCGGAATAATTGATACCGAATATTTTGACGTTTTGAATTTCACACATGATCATTTTGGACAACCGAATATGAATTTCAATATAGACGTATGTTGGTTTGGTTTCTCAATATTCGGTGGTACAGAATAAATACATTTTGGACAACCGAATATGAATATATGATGTGTATCGTAGTAAAAGTAGTACGAGTATGTATAAATGTCTACAGCCAATAATTATGTATATCTGATGATAGAAAAAAGCGAAAGTTGTTCATCGTGGGTGAAGACATCTACCAAAATATAAAATTTAATTTTAATATGTGGATTTCGGAATAATTGACCCAACGAATATCATTTTGGACAACCGTATACGAATTTCAATATAAATATATGATAGTTTTGATTTCCCAGAATGAATAACTCACAATAATTGACCCACCAGATATTTTGACTTTTGACTTTCCATGGAAATACATAATATTTCGGGCAACCGAATATTAATTTCAATATAAATGTATGATGGTTTTGGTTTCCCAGAATAAATAACTGGGAATAATTGACCCACCGAATATTTTGACTTTTTGATTTTCCATGAAGAAACGATGATAGTTTTGGTTTCCCAATATTCGGTGGTTCAGAATAAATACTCGTTTCTATTCCACTCGATGAATATATTGCCTTTGGAATAATTGACCCACCGATTATCATTTGGCCAACCGAATATGAATATATGATGTGTATCGTAGTAAAGTAGTGTCAGTTATGTGTATGTATAAATATGTCTAACAGCCAATAATTATGTATATCTGATAGAAAAAGTGAAAGTTGTTCATCGTGGTAAAGATATCTACTAATATATAAAATTTAATTTTAACGCTTTAGAAGTATATCGTACGATTCGTAAATATTATAATTGCATATAATTAATTAATAAAAGTTTTCGATCAAACTTCGATCTTCTAAATTTTAATATCAAAATAATCTAAAATAAAATATAATACAGAAATATCACCTCGAACTTTATACGCCAACAAGCTGGCAATGTGACAAAACAAACATCAATTTGAGTTTATTTATCACCATACAAGCTGTAAAATAATGAGCTAGATAAATCTTTGCTTAAAGATATGATTTCATTATAAAATTTAAGTAAATAGTGTCACATAATTTAATAACGTCTGCTTTAATATTATGCAACACAAATTCCCGCAAAACAGCTCAAACTTTTATACACTCTCAAATGACAGGGATTTGCACAACCATTTGTATATAAATATCTTAACTTTAAAATTAATTCAAGATCACAAATTGTTTAAGTAAATTATGATTATTCTGTCAGCCTAATATGTTAAATTTTGCAAGGCTTGTTTTAAATCGCATTACAAATGCTTATTTGTTAGTCATGGGTCAGAGAAAGCTAAAAGCATTTATGCGACACCAGTATTAAGAAAATGGTGAAATATACAACGTTTGCTTAAAATAAAGTAAAAAAAAAAATTATTAGATCATAAATCAACTTTTTTCATAAACAGTTTAAATTGCTTAAAGCAGTTTTATTAACTCTTTAACACAAAAGGAAATATTGCTAAGAAACAGACTTAGACATGTGAAACTGAAATGAAAGAAGCATAATACATAAAACTTGAGAATAATAAATTAAATTTTACTGTACCCAAATATTTGTTAAATGTTATAAATAATATCAATTTGAACTTAATGGTTATTAAGTGTAGTAAATCTTATATTTCACAAAACAAGCAGACATTGGACGTAATAATTTGGTAGGAAGGAACTTTATAATCAAAAATATTAAAAGCAATCGTTTAAAAGTTCCCTGAAAACTTTTCCAAGAGCTGATGGTATAACATTTTTATTAAATTTTGGAATAAAGTCCTTTAGCGCGGCTTACGGATATTACGAATTAGTATGTTTTGTCATGGAAATACGAGCTGGGTATATATGTATGTGGGTATTGTAACGGAAGCATGTAAGCTGTGTAGGTTTAGGTGTAAATATCAGTAATTAATTGTGTTTGTTTGACGGTGAGTAGCAAAGTTGTTGTCTTTAGCAAGGACATCTACCATCGAACATAGTTGGGGTATATTCTTAAAAAATAAAATATATTTGAAATCAATTTTAGTAAAATTTTGTATGAAATATTTGACTTAAAATAAATTTCAAATTCATTTTAATTTTTGAATAGATGATGGTAGATGGTCAAGCCTTTGAGCATAAGTGAAAAGCAATTTCACAATTGCACAAAATTATATGATGGTAATACGCTTTACATGTCGTCTTTAATAAAAGGTTGTAATTTTGATATATTTAAGATTTTCCGATGTACTTCATTTCTTTATACATTTGCCTCAAAACAGCATAAAATAAAAGTAAATTTAGCAATGTCAGCTTGAATTATGGTCAAGATAAAAAAATATAAGCGACTTCCTCTAAACGGGATTCCCCGATCAGGTGGTTTTGATTTATTTTATAATTTTGGCCAAACCTAAGTTTGACTAGTCTTCTCTGCTAAATATATTATATGTTTATAATACATGTTATATTTTTTAGCCGTATCTAATTAAAGGTTTGTTTAGTTCCATCACTTACAGATTGAATTGTTTCCTCTGGCATAACTAGATACATAAATCAATTTGCTATCATGCCAGTTTACAACTTCAATCTTTATTGGGAAAAATTACTCTTTATCTCGTCATTAATTCACATGAAGAAGGTCATGCATAATATTAAACATACGTTGGAAAAAGTATTCAACTATACTTTTAAATATATATTTGTATGTGTCTCATAAGTCACATCAAAAAGCATGCCCATGAATGTAGCCGTTGCAAATCTATAAATAATTACTACTACCGGTAGATTTGCTTTGCCTCGTGTGTCATTCTGTTCAAAACCTCATTTGTTTGCTTATGCGTAACTTAAGATGTTTTAATCATACATCTTTCTTGAATAAATAACAAAACTGGAACAAGACGTAAACAGAGATGGTTACAAATTGCTTAACTATATACAATTTGTCAAACAATTTGCCAAAAATAAATTCTCACGTATGGCTGCCGTATTTATATAGAAGCTATAAAGTAAATTTTTAAAGGATTTTTGTTAATGTAACGTACAAATGATGCTGTCATACAACATCTACATGATTTGGTAAGCACATAGACACCAGGCAAGATAAGCATATCGCATATGCTCTTTCTACTATATTGACACAAAATTGTGTAAAACCGTTTTTATAATGAAATGGAATAACTATTGAAGAGATTATTGTGGTATATATAATAATTTTATTTACCTGCACGTCCTTAGAAACTAAATTGTAAGTTTTCATTTAAATTTGTTTTAAGATTTAATTTTAAGCTCTCAGTTTATTGCAATTATGGGTTTAAAATGCTTCATAAAACAGGTTTTGCAATTAAATTAAAATAAATTTAATTATATAAAAAGCGACAGTTTATATTTTGCATTTTCTTAATGAATTTTATCAACGCATGACATAAGTGTATAAAGAAAAACTTTACATCCTGATTGCAAAACTGCAAATATAGTAATTCCTGTTTTAATGTTTTTCCCATTTCCTTTGGCAGATTTAAAGGTTTCATAATGTGGCGGAAATTTGATATTATTAATCTTTACAAAAGTTTCTTATAGCATAAATATTACATACATACATACATATGTATATATTGTATGTTTGTTAACGCAAGATAAAACTCTTATGTTTGCTCAGAGCTAAGAATTTTTAACGCAACAGTACTCATTCCGTTAAGAAACGCATATGTGAATATTTCTGACATTTTGACAAATTGATATAAATGATTGAAATAGTATTTGCTCAATATTAAACCCTAATATTTTTGTTTTTTTTTGGGTTAAATATAATAAATATTACAGAATGAAAACCGTCATTTGAAATAACTAAAGCTTCAATATGATAAATGAAGTAGATTTTTACATGAAGAATAATTCTCGTCTAGAATAGTTTATCTTAATTTTATTTTGCACAAAAACGTCATATTTTAATCAAGTGAATTTAAGTTACTTCTGCGGTTTTTATTTTAGTTTTAAACAAAATGTTTTCGTTAGTTGTGTGCTAAATAATATTTCATTTTCATGACGCAGCAGCAGAATAAATATCATCAAAAATATGTAAATGAAATAAAATGATTTGTTTGCAGCAACGCGCCCCTCGCTTTATTAAAATAATTACCAATAAATAAGTAAATTAAGTCTTTCAGGTGATAATGGAATTAAGATTTTAAAAGAGGCAAAGCGTTGTGTGCAAATGTTTATATAATTATTGTGCTGTGTTGGCTTTGCTTGAAGACATTTACCAATAAATACAAATTAATTAAAATAATGAACCTCTAGTAGATGTCGCTAACTCTTTTGGATTATCTTTACAACTAAGTTGGTTAAATCAAATTCAGGATTGATATATATATATATATATATATATATATATATATATATGTATATAAAGATTCTCCCCAGGGCAGGTTTGGCTTTGGTGGGGGCAACACCTTGACGTTCTGCTTTCGGGATAAAGAAGCCTAGGAGAGCCTCGGTCTGTAATGGCGTACCGAATCTTCAGAGAGAGAGGCATATGGCTGTGCTATAGAGTTGCTCTTCGAGCCACACGAGGGTTAAAATGTCAGCACCATGGTGGTTGGTAGCCCCAGGGTGATTTCTAAGGAAAACTCTACCAACTGGGTTGAGGTGCCTATTCGGCTGCAACATAGTGGTATGGTGAAGTGAGTTTGTATGACTTGATCGCATATAAGGTTGGGAAAATATGTGTTTACGAGTCTTCAAAGGATCCTCAGTTGCCGTTGCCTACCAACACTCTGTTCTCGGTATTCTCGGGATGGTAGTAGTCAAGTTAAGGCATGATGCTCACTTGTCGGCTTCGAGCCAATTGTTCGCAATGCCAGGCCTCGTGAAGGCTCCAAGGGCAGAAAGGGAGCTAGCCAGAACTCCTATGGTGTCAGTGTATATTAAATTACAATATATCAAGTAAGAATTGCTACCTGTCATTGGTAAGTATGCCAGACATGGTTTATTCACACTCCATTAGTTGGTCCACCGTCAGGAGGCCCTAGAGGCAGGTACTAATTCAAATGAAATTCACATCTGTATATAAAGATTGTTTATTATTTTCGGTTATAAGACCTTTATAGTTGTTTTTGCCTTGTCTTTCAGCATGTCTATATGCAGCCTACATTTCGCTGACTACCAGCTCGTCAGACCCTAAATAGAAATTTCAAATAAAATTGCTTAAAAGCAAATAACTCATTTTTGAATTATTGGATATAAAGATTGCTCATAAAATATTTGAAAATCAAACAACATCAAAACATTCAAAATAAAAATAAAGTGTAAAAGGAAAATGTCTTATCGAGAATTGCATTTTAAGATGAAAAGAAATTAAGATTAGAAATTTGTTTAACATTTACAGTTGCTTTTCTCAAAGCTTTCTTTGCCACTCATAGAGTTGAGTAGCATCAGCAGTATATGTGAAGACATTTTGATTCAATGCAAATAGATATTTTTAATGTAAGTCGCTTTTACTGAAAATTTATATTTGGAAATATTAGCGAGGCAGCTTTCTTGACATGAAGACTTGCTTAAAACCTGTGGCATCTTTATATTTTTTTAATATTCTTCCATTGGCAAATAAAAACAAGTCAATTAAAATTTCATCATAGCAATACATACATTTTATATTATGCAGTGTTTTATTATCTTAACTAAAAAACTTTCATGAAATCACTGAACAAATTTAGTGGTTTTACATAATTTTTGCTAAAACAGACACTTGTTTGTGACATGAAGAGAGCTTAATCTTGTTGCCATCATAAACCATCAACATTATTCAATGACCTGGGACAATATGAAAAATAATATTTATTCTTTTATATCACCTGGTTGGCTTTCTCAATTTGCAATTCCATTTATAAATTTCAAAGTTGAAATTACATAAAGAGTGCCAGTTTTAAATTAAGCAATCTAAAATAATGACAAACATAGTGAATGTTAGCCAAATCAAAAACGCTTCCATGCTGAGTAGTACAATATATATTTTTAATACACTGAATTTCGACACACTTACACTACTGTACAATTTGATGATGATGATGATTAGACGAACTTACCATAAAACAATTTGTCTTTCTTTGGATTTTTCATTTGAGTTTTTTGTCATGATTGACCAAACATTGAGTTACATTTAAATTGCACACATTTATTTCTTTGAATTAATCTAATGTATATAAAATTTATATTTATATGTAGTGCATATACACAAGTTTAATGTGCAAACCAAATGTGTATTACTGTTCTACGTGTTAGCTTATTAGTGCATCAATGTAAATGATAAAACTGGTAATTATAAATTTCCGTTTCTAGTATTTTTGTGATTACTCGTTTTAAGCCACTTAATTCAGTATTTGTTTCAGCAGAATCTGAGGAGTGATGATATTGTTGTTTAAAATTGGTTACACTTTAGAAAAACTTTTAATGTTAGCGCAAAACTTCAATTGTTTTTATAAATGACTTTTTAATATTTTAAACGTCTTAAGCTACGGTCACATTTAACAAATACTTGCACAAAAAGCGTGACCACTTCTTTCTTTCTTTCTGCTTATAAAGAAGTCAAAATGCACATACGTGTGGCCAACACATTCATGAAGGGAAACATATAAAAAAGCAGACGAGCATTTGATTTCAAGTCAAAATAATTTCAAATTTTGTTTGTCAAATAATAAATAGAAAATTTTTGACAAAATTTGATTTGTTCTCATTGGTTGGTTGGACGAGCAAACAAAATTTGTATTAAAATTTTATATATAAATTTTTCTGCAAACAATAACTCAAATCATTTCTTCTAAAATTTTTTCTACCTCTTTGACTTTTTTATTTTATTTTATTTTTGTTTTTTTAATGATTGAGTACACATGTGCATAAATGCCTTTTGATACATTTAAATGTTTGAACGCGCCGAAATAAGATGTATAAGAATGTAAGGGTCCCCTTATTTAGACAAAGATTTGTTATGTGTGACTGTAGCTTTAGAGTGAATTATTTATTTAAGGTTTTTAGCAGCCATAAAAATTTAATTAACCTCACGAATAACATAATATATTGATTTATATTGTAGGCTTATTAAGCTCTTATTTGACTAGTTTCTTTTCAATAAGAAAGTTACTAAGCAGACTCTAGCAAAGAAACAATTAAATTCACTTTCTGTTCGAGAACTGAATTCAATGAATAAACAAATGGTTATTGAATGCTTATCTGTACATTAATTCTTATTACTAAATAATTTAAAAAATAATTTAAGAAACAAAGAATAAAAAATATATTTTTAGGAAGCAATAATTTTTATTATGATAAATGCTTCACTGATTTGACCTCTGCAATTATTTTTTCTGTGCACAAAAAAGAAATAATTCGTCAAAGAAACATAAATGGCAACATATTTTACGTTAAACAATTTTCAATTCATCTTGAAGTCCTATCGTATTTCAGTTATTTCATTCTTTATTTAATTCTGAAATAATGGTAATGAGAAGCAAAAATAATCGTTGGTTGTATGAATGTAAATTTTTCTCGTATATTTTTCATAGCATGATTTTTATGCATTTCTTTTTATTGTGTAAGAAAAAATCAAGAGCAATGACGCATATTGATGAATTGGCACACTCGTTTTAAGGGTACGTCTTTCTTTGCTCTGTTTATAAAAATGCCAAAAATCATATTTGAACTGCAGAATTGTGCCAGGTATACAAATACAGGTTGATATTGTATATTTGCATTAAGGTAAAACATTTATTTTACCCTTGGCTGTTTATTGTTATTTTTGAAATTGGGTCAAACCAAATAAGTGCAACAAAAGTTTATTGAAAAAAAAGAAGATTTATATATTTCAAAACATTAAAAGGGAACCGAAACACATAAGTCATAAAGAAATTACCTTGCTTGGATGTAGTATAGCAGAATAAGGTTACCCATGTGCATGCATATGCATGTCAATACGCTTGTTGAAAGCTGGAATCAGAATAGTATTTAAGACCTAAAACATGTATTATAACTGGCTGAATGTTGGTTATATTATTGACATAATTCAAACTTAGCGTCGTTTTCGGCTTCGAAAACTTTTTACATGAAATGATTTTTAATTTATGAAAAATTCTGGAAAAAATCCAAATTAATTAAAAGTATTAGCAATTAAAATCCTTCAAATAAAAACTACGAAAATTTTTCAACTGATGTATATGTACATATTAAGTTGACAACAAATTTAAAAAATATTGAACTTCTGATCAATATCCTTAAGGTCAGATATGCTGTAGGTAAAATAAGTTTGATATTGTAAAAATCGATTATTTTGATGTAAAATATTGTGCTTTTCACCTCTGGTGAATAATACTGGTGGTATTGCCATATTAAACTTACTCTGCAATACATTCCAATTGCTATCAATTTTTAAAGAAAGATTGCACAATCGTGGTATTGTATTATCTTCATAAATAAATTTTACCAAGTTGTAAACATTTCTCCTATTGCAGAGTATCCACAATAAAATGGCGTACCAAATTGAGCAAAACTAACCTGTTATAGAGAGTTATCAAAAGGCTGTTGTCAACTTAAGCCTAAGAGCATCTTAAGAACACCTTTGCTCACATACAAGCGTATGTAACTAAATACACTAAGGCGGGTCTGTCTCCAAACAAAACAAAGTTGTGCCACAGAATGTGAGATATATCTGTAAAGTTTCTAAAACAGGAAATTTCTTTTCTTTCCAAAGAAATACAGCACTATTTTTATATAAAGCAACAGTATTTTAAGTACAATCTCATCAATCCATATCATTGTTCATGGCTATGAATACAGTTTCTTTTACTCTGGATGACTTTTAATCTAACACAAAATTAATGAAAGATATCATTCGTGATATTTCAGATTTTTAACCCCATTGTAATAATTTTTCGAGTAGAAAGTCCTTCTAAAACTTGATATATTTTTGGGCACACCTCAAAATTAAGCCCCTTCTTCATTTTCCCATACTTTTAACATTAAACCAAAACAACAGAAATTTTAACAAAAAATAATAGTAATAAAATAAACACCTACTTCATTTTTCACTACAATGAAGGTGTAAAGAAAATTGTTTCTTTTGAGAGCTCATTGACATCTTGGTTTCTAAGGAGGTGAATGATGGCACTTTTTCGACCAAGCTCAATGTGCATGCAAAATTGCTAATTAGTTTTATATATAAATACATTTTCATATAAATTAACATTTTAATACATCTTGGCTTTTGAATTGGTTCCCAAGGGTGCAATTGATTTCGCTTTACTGTAGATTTTGTTTATATGTATTTAAGTGTGACTGGTCCCTTGGTTTCATTTAAATTCTGCATTTGGGGTTTCAAAGCATATAAATTAAACGATGCGAGCTTAAAAGAAATTAAATGCAAAACAAAAGTCATATAAATGTATATCCTTGCTAATACAATAAATGTGGAAGCGGTAATTTTCGTTCGTGTGGTTGCTTGGATATAATTTATTTACTTAGTTCTTAGTTTGGTATTCCCTTTGAAGTCCTGTCTTTGGCCAATGCATTTGATACAGAAAAATTTCTTTGCTGACGCTCAGTCATTTTGGTAGCTTTTAGAACAGGGGTATTATTCTACCTTGGTCTATACTTGCTTAAAAATATATAATTTACAACAATAAATAGAAGCTATTCTGTTTAATAAGATGAAAACTTTATTATTACTAAGCATGCTCAGCATAAAACATATCGAATTTAATACTTTGCAAATACTAGATAGATTTTACAGAAAATCAGTAGTAGTCTCTTCTGATACTAGAAAATATGTATTCATTTCTAAATTTAAAATCACTTGCTTGCATGGTTATTCAAGTTGAAAACATTTAATCACAAACATATTTTTGTTACAAAATTTTTTGTTCAAAAATGACAAATGACTCAACCAATTCATTGTGGAAGCAAACATTACTGATGTTGTAGCATTGCACAAGCAAAGACGGATAATAAATTTCCAATACAAATAAATTCTTAAACTCGCGAATGCTCTATATTTAATGAAAAACAGAAAATGTCTTTCCTGCTGTGCAGATTTCTCTTTAAATATCGTACACCATAATATGACAGTTAAAGTAAGCATTTATTAATGTTTCTGTTTTTCAAACTGCTTTCAACTAAAACCGAAATGAAATATTTTATCGCTGCAGATTCATTTTATGTTGATGCAGCTTAAGTTACTTTTGTTTACATAAAAGCTGTGAACACACAAAAGTGCTACAATGTCATCGTTAATTAAATTGAATTTAAGAGGTTTGTATTTAAATGCCTCCTAAAAAACTTCTAAAAATAT
The DNA here is from genome assembly GCA_005406025.1 of Eumeta japonica. Lineage (NCBI taxonomy): Eukaryota > Metazoa > Arthropoda > Insecta > Lepidoptera > Psychidae > Eumeta > Eumeta japonica. The sequence goes on from BGZK01003784.1 coordinate 12,739, forward strand.
TATTTTCAGTGTTCTAGAAACTTGCTTTGGCTGTATACACCTGTGTCCTTAGCTTGATTTAACCAAATCGGAAGGTTTCGTGTAAATACTAAGCTTATGTTACTTAACTCTACTGCTCTTGAAGGAAGTGAGCTTATCCTCTGTCAAATAACTGTGAATAGCGTGTTTGAAATTCAAACTTCTTATGGTTTATCCACACAGTTTGGAATATCAAGAACGTAACTCAACATGTCGTGAATTGCGTACCATCTGGGTGCTAAAAGTTACATGAGAAGAGCTGTAAATGATAGAGGTAAGCTTGCTTACTTTAAGTAAATAACTCGGAAATAACTCTTTTCTAAATATATTTAAAATAAGTGGCGAATAGTGCTTAAGTTGGTAATAGTTACGCATTACAAGACTTTTATTTGTATGTATTTAACTAGAAAAAACCAGCTCTACATTTTCAAAATAGTTTTTTTTTTTAACTTTTTTGTGTTATTAAAATTTTATTATATATTTTTCCTGAAGATGCTAACAAATTGTTAGCGAAATATCAAATAAAATATAAAAACATTTTTATATAAAACAAGATCTGAAGTTGTAATGATTATTTCCAACATAAAATCTCAAGATCAAATAAAATAAATGCACATATAAAACAGTCTAATTTTTCTTATTATTATTATTATTATTTTTTTTTTTTTTTGGAAATCCTTTATATTTTATAAAATAGGGGTTGCCATATTTGTAGTATTTAAATGCTTATTAATTGAAATACTTTTACTACAGAAATAAAAAACTATAATTGAAAAAGGTTCACCTTTTGATTATCTCTTTCAAAGAAAAACATCTTCCTTTGATATGGCGCAATTTCTTTTGGCTTAAAGAAAACTTTTGTCAGATTGTGTTTTTCACTGCTTCTTTTAGGTTTCTTATTTGCTTTCTGTTAAAAAGTTTGTGGTGTTTGCAGTAATTTTGTTAAAGTTTTCTTTCTATTACTTCTATTTATATAAATACCTTTAATAAGTTTATAATTTACAAAGAAAAGAAATTAAGAATCAAATGATATTCCTTTTGAATTGCCAGAACCTAATGTTGCCCGATAATCTTTATAATTAAATTTCAGATATAACATGCAAGACTTTAAAATTTTCTCCACAAAATGGATAAATTAAGCGAAATTTATTTAAGATTGACATATTAATGTTTCTCGTATTATATTAGTGTTGCAAGTTCAACTCATGCAGTAGTTCTTAAATTTATTTATGGAACAATTTAAGCAGAGTTGTGCATATGGGTAAATAATATATTTGTAAGCAGTTTTGGTGCAGAGCATTTGTTTAATTTGTTTGTCTGAGATGTAGATGGTTTTCCCAAGTTTTTTCTGTGCCGCAATTTCGCATAACTATTGGAAAAGATAGTTATTTTAAAACAACTGAGTAGTTAGTTAACAATATGCATTCAAGTAATTCATATAGTCGAAAAGATCTGATTGTAGTACAGTTAAAGTTGCTGATAATAACTAATAAATACGATTTAATAAAAAAGAGGAGCAAAATTGTAACAAATATTTTTAAATGTATTCAGTTGTAATTTTATTGCTTTATAATCAAAGCTTTCTAAAACATTTTATATCCTAATTCGCGTTTCCTGGACCACTTTGTGGTTTACGCACTCTAATGATCATGGCTTAGCATTATAATTCATCCTTTGCGAATCAATACAAAAACATTAAATAAAAACTGTAAAGAATGCTAAGCAATATGATCATGATATTTCTTAAAAGCAGTAGTTACCTTACTGCTTAACATTTTGCTCATGTGTTAGAAAATCACTCTTTTCCAGTACTTATGTCATCCTGAGACCCGTTTTACTAAAGAAAGTTCCATTATTTTGAAATAACACTATGAAATCTATTCCAGATTCTTATATAAAGTGTCAGCCTATTGAGACCTAGATTAAGCTATGCATTTATTCTTACAGCTTATGAAACTTACATCAAAAACTTCGTTTGCAAGAGGGTAGTTAATTTATCCAACCTGATTAACGTCAGAATTTGCCATTACGGCATAATCTTTTCTGTATACCAAATACATCTGGTGTGTGAGATCATGCCCACCACCTATGACTAGCATGACCATCAATGTCATGTTGCAATTTGCTACTCATAACTGGATAATTCAGGAAACTCTTTTTAAGAATTTGCGCTAGCACCATCTCTGCTGACTGCTGGTCTCTGCCACCCGGTAAACATATGGAAACGTCTGTTGATAAGCAGCAGCACCTGATGCTTATTTGCAGCCCCTCAAATACATATACAAAATTCCTACGTGCGATCAGGATCTACGAATCACTCCACCACATGCCAACATGTTGCAACCAAATAGACAGCTGAATTACGATGGGCAGAGAAATTACTCTGGAGCTTTCTAACTTCGATGATACGGACTTAACTCTCAGCTAAAACTTGAAGAGCAATCTTGCAGAATGACGCATTGGAATAGGTTTGGATGTTAAGTCCAACCACTGCGCTTCTAGTCTCTATACCTTGAAAACAGAACACAAAAGTGTTATGTCTAGCAAAACTTAACACATCCCTTGAAAGGAAGTAAAGGGGTCAGAAATAATCCTTTAAAAATATGAAGCAACTCTTTCTATAGATAGGCTTGTCAATATACTGATGTTTTTACTGCACCTCTCTACGTCAGGAGCAGAATCCTTGTGAGTAGGCTAAGGTCATGTTAATTCTTTATTTGCCTCGGTTGTTTTATGGATAAAAAATAACCATTCTATATTTATGGAAATATTCTAGCATTATTCACCATATATCTACTAAACTTGGCTGAAACTTTATGATCACAAGCTATTATTAACATAAGTATTAAAATTTCAAAATGACGCATTGAACATCAGACCAATTCCACCTCTTTGATTTAACAGAAATAGAAAAATGAACGACATTTATCAAAGAGAACCACGGAACAAAGGCTATGGTAAAAATCATTCAAAGATATCTCTCGGCTTTGATACTGAGGCCACATAATGAAATAATTCACATCCCTCATTTTATAACACATTGTTTTATAATTAAAGCCACAACTTTTGTGTGACTCAAGTCGATAGGAACACAATTTGCTTTATTTATAACCCTTTACCACTTTTAATTTTCGTAGATCCTTTTTCAAATTTACACTTTAAAATATGTAGATATTTACAAACTAGTTAAACAATATGTATTAGTATTTTTAAAGAATATATAGCTAAATAATGATTGTATTTGTAGCTGTCGCTTCAACAATCTAAGCACTTACAAGTAGGAAGAGTTTTACGATGCTAAATATATTAAATAGTCTATAACATAACTTACTTTTACAGTAAAATTGAGATTTAATATCAGGCTAATTTATTTGTTTTGTTTCTCGTTTTATAAAAAAGATTTTCTAGCATGTTTGTCATTTAATTTAGTCAGTAAACTTTTGTTTGTCAATATATGTATATCCTATTGCTACATAAGCTTATAAGCTTTAAATCTACTATTAGTTAAATAGCCATAATACCATATGTTGATGTTAAATAAACATGGATTAAAATATTACCTTATAATGATTGCTCTATTGTCATTTACTACCGCATTACACATGCTTATTTTGTGTTGACAACCATTAACACCAAACCAGGCAGCAACTGCGACACTAAATGATAATAAGGAAAAACTTTGTAGAATGGCAATAGTGTGATTATAAATAGAAACTTTGGCAAATGTACGACCACAACTTTGTTGTACATTTGCATACGAATAATATGTCAAAGTTCTTTTTGCATTTTAGTAAAAGAATATTTAGCAAATGTAACAATAACTTCAATTATGTGACAAAACTCTATTTTCATATCTAACGATTATTTAACAAATATTTGATAGATATTTGTCAAATAAGAATACAAAATATTTTCGTTACAGAAGTATGTAGTACAAGCATTTGAAAGCAATAGTTTTGTGAATACTTTATGATATAGACAACAACAAAATGTATGTTTACAGCCTTAGAAAATTTGCCTGAATCACTTGAAGAGAGTTGGTGTTAATAGCAAGCGCGGATATCAAGTGGATATAAAGAATATATGAGATATGATGTTCACGGAGGTTTGATTTTTATGCTTTCTGTTTCCTGTCAGCAATTTTTACAAAGTGTATTTTACTTTTTCAACTTGCATTTCTTTCTTCTTAAATAGCAAAATAGTTATATTTGCTTTCCTGGAAATAAAAAAAATGCAGGGAACTTTTGTTTAAGTTTTTTTTTTTTTAAATTTTCTTCAAAATGTGTGAAGTTGAATGATGTTGTTATTATTACTGAGAACCTGAAACTCATAAAATTTAAATTTCTTTGTCGTACTCAAGTTCATTTCTTAACTTATGCTTTTGATTAATATTTGAAAAGAAGGCAAAGAAAAGTAAAATTATTTTTATACCCTTCACATACTGTAGGGTATATATAAGTTCAATGATTCGTTTGTAATTTTTCAATAGTCATTTCGACCTATAATAAATATTCTTGATCAGCGTTAATAGAAAGTTATTTGAGCGATGTCCGTCTGTCCGTCTGTAGTAAGTTGAAACGCCGTTTCTAGAGAAAATCTTAAAAGTAAGAAACTTAATTTAAACGCCAATTTTTTCAGATCATTGTGCGGATAGGTTGCTATTAAAATTCAGCAAAATCGGTTCACGAATAACTGAGATATATCAAAACCGGAGGTGCCTCCGAAAAAATTTGCATTTTTTATGGAAATTTTAAAAATTGTTTTTGATTAAAAGTAAATATTGGCTTCTAGTCATTAGTGATGAAAAAAACTTTTCTCGACATCGGCGCATATAGCCGAGATATAGCGATCAATTTCTGAAAAAATCGGAAGGTTTTATGAAGTAAACGCCTTTTGTGCTAAGAAACATAGTAAAAAATATCGCTGTTCTAAAGTAAAAAAATTTTTTGAGATCGGTCCATATATAGCCAAGATATAGCGAGCTGATATCTCAAGAAATTGTACTTTTAGGTGAACTGTAGTGCGATTCTGTAACTTTTAACAATAATAGAGATTGTTATGTTGTCAATTTCTTTTGTTGCTTTAACGATTTTGCTATTCTCTAACTTATAATTAACAACATCGAGAAAAATGTAAGTCTAGTGGCAACACTGGTAAAACATATGTCAAAATAACGAAAGTGCAAAGAAGAATTGAAAATTTTGCCGCTAAGCTGCGAGCAATTTACACTTTTATATATTTTAAGCATTTTGTGATATTAGGAAACGTAGTTCCGGAATTAAACGATAAAGTTTTCGGAACTCCGTGATTGGCAGATCAAAGGATTATCTGCTTCTCGTAGTAAACAGCGACTTACACTCAAACTGCTTTGCTGCTCTTGTGTTGACAAACTATACCCTAAATATTCAAATGCCATTTCACAAATTTTATTTATTTTTCAAAAACTTTATTTAATATACAAATATATTAAAATTTTATGTTGTTTTCTCTAACGAAATTAAACTACTACAATCACTTTGTTGTTTATTAACAAAAACAGCTGACTCTAATAACAACACGATAACAAATGTTGTTAAATATCTGGCTACAGAATAGCAAAATCATAATTTTGTTATTATTTTTAACAATGACAAGTATTGTTAAAATGGATGATACAGAATCGCACTACTGGAACCGTTCAAACACCAAAATGAGTATGAAGTCGTAAAATAGATATTTAAAGCAAAAAATATTTTTTTTTTTTGACGATGGTCTATATATAGTCGGGATATAGCTATAAACCTATTTCAAGAAGTCAGGCTGTGATAGTTTTGGTGATATTTTAACGCGCGCTCATATGAAACTTCCTGATTGTGAAGGTATTTAAGATTCGGCCAGCCGAATATAGTTTTCTTACTTGTTCTATTTTTTTGCGGAAGTATAGGCTTAGATACGAACTATGCATTCTTTGTAGTGTTGCACCACTCCAATTTCTGACCAAAAGTGCTGATGATTATAAAATTGCTGCCCACTCACCGTTGAACAACCAGAGTAAAAATTTTTTTTTTTTCTTTAACAGGTAAGAAAAAGTGAGTAATTGAAAAATAATTTTATCAAATAACGAGCCAAGTGTTCTGTGTACCAGAGCGTAGAGCAATGAAGAGCTAAATGCCAAAAAGCTGTAAAGTTATGTACGAAAACAACGCTGAGTAGCAAATAAACAAATCGATAAAAAAAAAAATATGGGGCTAATACACAAGATCAATAGTTTTAGTCACATTAATGGTTTTGGCTTTTGTTACGCATTAAACGATATAATTTGCAACCTCAACATATTTTTTTTTATTTGTAGAAATTTGCTCATAAATCTACCATCAAGCCAAGAAAATTTATCTTTACCTTGACACGTTCTGCAAACAAATAAAGAAAGTTGTTTTCGCCACAGTTTTTCAGTTGATAGTAGTTGCTTTTTCGTATTATCGAAGAAAAGTGATATGGCAAATATGTTTTCTTATAAGGTAGAAATATACACATTTTAAAGTGAATGGCCTTAATCTATATTTAATGACAAAAACCAGGATAGCTAAAACTTTAACAAGAAGCTCTGTGCAATCTAAATAACATGTTTAAGTTGCTTTAACATTTGGATGGACTTTGCCATATAAGCAGTGTGAAAATATTATAAAAATTGTTACAGGTTTTCTGTAAAATGTTAGACTTGTTTTAGTTTGATTTGCTTAACCAGGAGAAAAAAATATCGAGTTATTACTAATTGAAAAACAAAATTTATTATTTTTCTTTTTTTTATAATTTTATAATTTATTATTATTTCAACATGAAAGGGCTGATTCATTAAGTTCTGGTTTGTTAAATTTTTATTTTTTTTCTTTTCAATT
>BGZK01003785.1:0-19628 GCA_005406025.1 Eumeta japonica
AAAAATAGGTCATGTCTTATTCCAAACTAATGATTTATCTATTTAATGTTATAATGAGCCTACCTCAGGCAAAAGGTTATTTGCAAATGAAAAGGTGTATTTTATATATTTCATTCAATTTATAAAATTAAAAATGATTTTATTTCGAAATCTGTTTTTGTGTCCCATTGACCAATGCTTTTGATAGAATTCCATTTCAAATGGGATTGAACCTTGTAACAGTGAACAAATGATATCTTCTATATATAAATATAATATAAATACTGTTAACTATTTGACCAAAGCTTTATCCAAAAATACCACATCAAGCATTTTTTAAATGTAAATATTTTTATTAGCATCCACTGCTTCATATTTTGAACATGTCATTTATCAATATTAACAACACTCGTTAACATATTTAATTAATTAAGCCATCAAATTAAAACACTTCTATTGCATTTTTCATTATCAACCATTAATCTTATTTGCATATGTAGCTAGTGTGCTAAAAATAAAAACAACAAAACGTTATAACACTGCAGCTTTTTTTAATAGTTACTACCAAATTTTGACATATGAAGTATTAGGCACAGCAAGCTACAAGAACACTAAACTATAGTCATCTCGCATGGCTGACTGCCGCCATTCTTTTGACTGAGATACATCTTTGTTTGTCGCAAGGTCAACACAATCTATACATGCTTTTGATCACATTTGGCCAGATATTGAAATTGCACCTTATTGGAAATTGTACAGGCCTGATGAGCGATATAGTTTGTTGTAATTTAAAGATAAGTAGCGTTTTAATGAAATACCTTTATTTCAAAATAAAACAAAGTAAAACGTTTAATAGTTTTAACAACCAGCCAACAAAACCACTTCTGTATTTCATTGCCATAATTTTCGTTCAATTCTTCAACCGTTATTTAAATATTATATAAAGACATTTGCATTTATTAAATAACACTATTATTAATGAAAAAAACGTTTCAATCATTGACACTAAACACAAAAGAGTAAAATAATTAGCCTTCATTATTTTTCAATTTAAACATTATAAAATTATTGGGAATGCAAACAATTTATGAAAGCAAACAGATACTCAAATCAATCACAAGTTTGCTTAAATTATTATTTAATTCATTAAATTGTTCTTCTATAAGGTCAAAAAGGTTATTATTTATTATTGAACATAAAAACAATACAACAAAACATTAAAAGTGAATTAAAAAGAAATAAGAGTTCATAAATACATACATAAATGTTTGTATTTGTTGTATATAATTTTTTTTATATTTTTGATTGTTTTAAGGATATCCGTTTGTAAAAAATGTATATGTATGTATAAAAATGCCTCATACATATTTATTTTCATTTACGCTTGTTATTGTAATAAGATGTGATTACATACTTTGAAATTATTAAAAAAAATAAGTTTAATTTGTTCAAAGAAAACATTTAAATCAATATCCAATAATAATTCTTTTGACCCAAAATTATAAATTTCATTTCAGTCAATTGTTAAAATTTTAGTTTGATTTATGATTACGGCGATCATTATTTCTACGAGAAAATATGCGTACAACATTTCAAGAATTGAAAAAATGGCAAAATTCATCCATACAAAAGCTAAAAAGCTTTCAAAACATGTTTGTTCAATTTAGAAACTCTGTCGTATAGTGAAAAAGTGCTGAAAAAATATGACTTTATTGATGCTCATGTGAAAAGCTTATTTTGTTGGTTATCTATCCCCTTGTTTTGTGATAAATATTTTCAAATGTCAAAAATTTAATGCAACCAGAAATGTAAATGTTAAAAGCTATAAATTCTGATCGCAAATTATTGCAAACTAAAGTTTTGTTTTTAATACCAAACCTCTGAATTGGGCAACATTTATAAAGAAATTAAATTTATTAAACTTTAATCAATAGAAAACGTCTACATTTTATTAAACACGAAAATTTAATTTTAAATTTAAATTAAATTTTTGTGGTTAAATAATCTAGAGATGAGATCTGAATTAGACTAAAGCATGCTTTTAGGGATAAATTAATAAATCGATGTGGCCTCCTCCCGCTAATAAAATCAACTCTCTAAAAATGTACAATGAAGCGAACAATGAAACTTATGAAAGCAAAATATGGGTACGCCCGTAAAAGCAATAAATTTAACTTCGGTCTAGTCTTAATCAAATATTGCTCTAGTTTTGTCCAGTACTGGATAAAATATATTCGATGTAATTAAGTGCTTGTTTTGCATTTATGTTCGCAAATCATAAAATGCTATGACAGCAAACGATTACCGGTTCTCACCATCTGACCAGTCCATGACGATATGTAAACGTTAACTGTCATTATGCATATGATAATAGAAGAGTATGCTCAGTTCCGGTATTATAATATATATCTTAATGAAATATATTTAAGAGCAGTTCAAAAATATTGTCATTATCACGACATCCAAATCATTGCATCAAAAGATGTCGATTAGAATGTGTAATTCATGAAGTGACTAAAACAGCATTAAAATCATCATTTGTATGTATTAGACTCCATTCCCAGTCGGCCTCCGACCCAGATCCGATTAGCAAGAAAACTTATTTATTTTTTTTTAATAAAGTTTTATATATATTTTACCAATATGTATATTTTAATTTTTCTTACATTTTGTTATTAAATGTTAATAAACTTACATAAAATGCAGAATAAAGCTGCATTTATTTCAATATAAGCCAACTAATATTGTATATTATATATTTATATATATATATATATATTTAATAATGTGTTTTAATGGTTTTATTTTAAGTGTCTATTTTGAATAATTTGTATTTAAAATGTTTTATATAAATAGTTGTTTGCTTTATTATGTACTTTTAAATTAATTTACACTAAGGTACGTTTAATGTTAATTATGCATTTTGTTTTTTTATCAATTTTTTTTCTTGTATATAATCAAAACAAATCATGCGTATAAAAATAATGTAACGAAAAAAATATTAAACCAATAGTTTATGATTTGTGAGACGATTTGTTTCGAACAATTTAATTCAAAGTATACTTGAATAAATTAAACTATATTTTAAAACAGAAAACAATAATTATATTTTCTCAACTTTTCAAATATTTTAAAGTAATGAAAATTAAGACACTTTTTGCTTAATTTTTTTTCTTCTTTTAGAGCTGTGATTTTGAGGTTAGTTTTTATGTTCAAGCTAAAGCTACTATTATGACGTGAGTTATAATAAGCACATGTTTTTTTATTTTATGTGTACTTACATATATGTATAACACACTATTTAAAATTATTGACTTTGTGTGTTTATAAAATTTTTATTCTAAATAGTTTTGATTCATTTTTTTTTAATGTTTAAAAACAAATTATTTTATAAATAAGTTAACGCATAAACTTAGCAATTCATTATTATTATTTAATTTTTTTTTTTTTTTTTTTTTTTTACATATACTATTTTTTTTTTTTATAAAGTTTTAAAATTTTGTTTCTAAATAAACTAGATAAATAATTGATTTATAGGAGAAGAAAAAGTAAATAAATATTTATTCATAGACTAAAGCGCACAATACATTATCAAACTGCTCGTGTAGGTCTTTTTCAAAATGTTTAGATTTTCCTCTCATTTAAGTATATTTTCATATACCATAATAAAAACTTAATTTTGACAATTTATTGTGGCCTTAAAGCGCACAATACTTTATCAAAATGCTGACATCAAGCTCGTGTACAAGCACTTAGCCTCAAGCCATAGAAAACTCATTTTTAGAGTTTCCAATAAGAAATGTCGTGTCACTTATGCAAACATTTTTTCATATCTTATCGACATTTATTATCTTAACGCTTCGGTACTCGATAGGTTACACTCAAAATTAAGTGTTTTAATGATCATACGCCATTGTTCGAAACATAACCTATTTATGATGATGCGAATATTCTAAATGAAAATCATTATTATTGTGTGGTCAAACATTATGTTCGTAAAATGACTAAATTCAGCTTAATTAGCAACACTCTTATTTTATATTTACATAAACTACACATAAAATATATACTGGCTCTTATTTTACCCATTAAACTATTAAAAGGCAGACTTTTAGAGGGAATTTTTCCGTTATTCCAATTGTCATCACATAAACTTGTCATAAGAAAAATGCCGTTAGTGTACATATTGACGACAATTGGATTGTTTTAACAGGCTCTATAAATTGTCTCTACGTCTAGAGCACGCAGCGTATCAATTAAGATCCGATACAAACAACTCACGTTGTTTAAAAAAAAACTCACGCCCTTGAAAGTGATGTAACTATGAAAATTTTACCACAAAAGTAAAAACTCGATCACCAAAGGTTTGAAGTCATATAGCTCCACTTCTTCAGTTTCGATTGAATGATTCGACTGATGATGAGCCTCCAGCTAGAGCAATGGGCACCGGAGAAAATGGAGAAATGTGTTCAAGGCCTGATGCTCAGAAATGTGTACCGAAGCGGTGTGTGTATTCTTTTAGTTTTCCATAAAGGTAAAAATGGGTGCTAAAAATATACCCAAAGCGTTTATATCCAGGGGCATGTTAGAACTTGCACGAAAATATTTGGAGAGGAGATCATCAATGCCTCATTATCTATCATCCGTAGGACATTTAAAGTTATCTGTCCGAAAAGAAAACTGTTCTAATCAAAGGTTTAGGTTTAATGACCCTTGCTATCGTGCTCTTAGCCAAGCTTCGTTGTCATGAGAAGATATGGACCAATTTATACAGCATATCTATCAGCCCAGCCATTTAGAAATGGCTACATACATTACCGATATCATATGATGAAGATGCTAAGAAGATAAGGAGATTCTATTTCCCTCTAGAGTGGCACATGACCATGGTAGTGAAATTAAGCGGGATGCAAAATCTTGAAGCCCTGAAGCAGATCACAAATAATTTAAGTGGTTCAGGAGATCTAAATTCAGAGGAGAATTACAAAAACAGCACACAAAGACGTATATTCATTTCGTACCAATAAATTTCAACACATGTACGCGCTGTTGGCGAGCAACTCAGAAACTATTTAAAATCTGAAAGGGAAATAGTGGAAGTGAAGTAGGAATCCCAATATCAGCATTGGATGTCTGAAAAAGGTGCATAGTGGAAATTGGATCTTGAAGAGAATAAAAATAGCTGGAGCATCGGGATAGTTAAATTGATGGAATCTTACAATTTGAAGAAGCTGGTGGATTTTAATGATTCAGAGGGCACTTACAGTCATTTTTATGCTCCTAGAATATAATTTTTATATCATGTATTTTACGTTTATAATTTCATTCCCTCGTTTATGTACATATAGTATGTATTCCTTTTCATATTTTCAATTAGCCCAACAACAAAACCATATGCAAGCACCCGCTTATTTTATAGCGGCTAAATGAAATGCCATAACAAAAGCGGCTTTCTCTCGATAGTAAATTAGGGTGTAGATCTAGTTCTTGTAGTAGGTCTGATTAAATGTACTGAACTTTTATTTTATTTGAATTATTTCCAACACATAAAAAATTCACTCGCACTTTGTCGTAAAAGACTATGTAGTAAATATAACAAAATTGTAAAAATAATATGAAGAATGAACACCGCTAATATGATGAATGAAGCATTCCCTGCACAATTATACTACGAAACGGTTAACTCTGTTTTACGGATGGTGTAGTGGGTCCGCTATTTTAATCATTGTGATAATATTCCATTAATTTTTTATTTTCATATAAATTTCAATTTTATTATTTCATTGTTTATTGGTCATTCAGATTTATGAAAGAAAGCTTTCAGTTGCCATACTTTTCATGATAATTTCATGACTAATGAACACCCCTGGTGATCATTTGCAGGTCGGTGTGAATCGACTATAATCTGACACATTAAAGCATACAGTATTCGTGATAACGATAAGTTTTCGTTGTTGGTCAGATAGTGAACCCTATCAATTTCAACTCTTGACTATTAATTTTGTTTGCAGGTCATTTCTTTGTGTTTAATTGATATTGTATTCATTAAAATCTGCGCTTGGAATTTATAAACTTATTTAAATCTTAAGAGATGATTATATACATTTGGCAAATAAGGAACATATTTTATGAAACTAAAATAAAAACTATAATAGAAAAATATAGAAGAGAGTGATATAGTATATATGTATGTTATTTTATTAAATATTTAATAGTTATAACAAAAATTAAATTATTGCTTATTGCATTTAATTTAAATTTTTACGTTTTTTATAATAAAAAAAAAATATATATTTTTACTCAACAACTTATACTTAAAATTTAAATCAACATAATTTTGTTGTTTTTTTTTTATTTTCTTTTAAAGTTGCTAAAATAAACTTAGAATTTAGAATAAGAAGTTTACCTTAAACTTTAAAGCTCGAAAATTAATTATATGTATTTTTTAATAAAGTTTTGTTGTTTACTTTTTTCTTAAAATCGATCTTTTTTATGCGTATGTATGTATTTTGTATATATGTAAGCATATGAAGTATATTCTAAAAAAGAAACTTAATAATAAAATTAATCATGAAAAACAACTACAAATATGTTTATGTTTTATTTTGTCTCTTAGCTAGTGAGTAGATTATTTATATATATAATTAAATTTATATAAACTTTTTTAAAGGTTTGTCATGTGTTTTAGGAAAATAAAATTCTTTCTCATTTGTTTGTTTACATTTTCAAAATAAAATGGTTTTGTTTTATACATAAATCATATTATATTTATTATTATGTATGTACTATAAAATTAAATTTGTGTTATTGCCTAGAGAAAATGAAATGTATGTAACTTATTAATTTTAGTTCAAATTGCACTTGTTAAAATATTAGAGATGAAGAATCATTTTGTTATCATGTTAAAACTTTACAATATACAAAGGGGATTTAATTAAATTCGTATTAAAAAACTTAATTTACAATTGTAAAAATATAAGCAAAAGGTGGAAGAAAAAAGTTAATAACTTAGTTATTTAGGGATTAAAAACATATATATGAGTAATTTTCTGTATCAATTCAATTTTAACACTTTTTAAGAAATAAAATTAATTTGTGTTTACGTTACGTTTCTGTTGCTCGTTTAGTGCGAAATTCTCTTAAAAAGTCCATATAAAAACGTTCGCGCGAAATGAGTTCGAAACAATTTTCTGTTCATATTGTAAAAAATTTACAGAATATATCTGGCAGCATGGTTTTTCGGCTGCAGAACTTTTCTGGCCACGTTTGTTTACTTGCGAAATAACATGAACAGAATTTATTTCGTACGAAATCAGTGTTGCATATTTGAAGGCAATAAATGCGACAAAGAACATAGTTTGCGAAAATTTCGCAAAAACAAAAACAGAGGGTCAACACTCGCGCTCTTTAACGTTTTAATGTATTTGCAAACGGTTTAAATTAAACCCATTTTTATTTTTTGCAAATTTGTCGCCGCTATTTTAAAAGCGAGTGAACAAAATGTCAAATTATAGTGGCCGCTAAAGCAGAAGTCAAAGCACAAAGTTTGTAGCCTTGAAGCCTGCCAGAACATTGGTTTGAATTAGTAAAACCAACATTATGCAGAAAAATTCAACATTCTGTTGGGTTTCTTTTCTAATGTTAATTACGTCGTCAACTTCAGCTACTACTGTAACTACTTACTTCTGCTTCCAGGCTTTAACATTTTAAGGACCGTCATTTAGCCGACTGGGCTGGAAATGGAATATAGATGGAATGTCATATATGTTTTGGCATAACCAAAAATTCAAAGTTAATCTATGAGACTCATCCAAACCTACTGCATTATGCAGCTAAAATGGAAGTACAAATGGGTCTATAATATAATTCACTAAACCCGCACAAGCGGTACAAACTGCTAAAATGAAAATATATATAAAAGGAAAAATTAACAGCTTGTTCCTATATTTCGAATATGTTCGATCGTTCATAAGCACATTTAATACAAAAACAAAATTTTTAAATTTGTTTTCTTACCTCAAATGTATTTATGTGAACGTTCGAAAAGGATCGAAATAGAGGAACTGACAGTAAGATTATCAAAACGTTTAAGAATCATCAGGACCACAAAATTGAAAATTTACGAAAACTTCAATGCAAACATGGAAGGCTAATTTTCGCGTTTTGTATCAGTTTCAACATTTTAGTTAAATGCTTTTCATTTTGTGCTTTGAAAACTTTTCGACAAGTTTATACGACTCTCAAACGGTTTTATAAAAATGTTCGCGAATTTTCATATTTTATAAAGATATGTTAAAACCATCTCGACTTTCGACTTTGAAAAATTTTTGGACATTTTGGACATTATCGCCCATTTGTCCCCTTTTTTCATTTGGTTTACATTTGCATTCTAGTCTATAAATATAGTCAAATACTCATGAAAGCCACTAATTTTTGTCAAAAGTGATAGTCATAAATGATTCATGTCAACTCCTGAGTAACAATGCAGATAGATGACTTGGAAAGTGAATCAACTTATTTTTCCGTCAAAAGAAACTTAAATTTGTAATATTTTATTGCCTTACGTAGAACACTTTTATGCGAAAACAAACTTCTAGTGAATACCGCTAATCAAAGCAAAGTTTTAAGCAAAAGCAACAGAACGTTTATATGTATGTATATATATATATATATATATATATATATATATATATATATATATATATATATATATATATATATATATATATATATATATATATATATATATATATATATATATATGTATGTATGTATGTATAATAGGCCTACGGTTTTACTTTTTAAACATTTTAAATTGTTTTAAATTGTCAGAAGACAAGCATAATCTCATTTCTGTGTTTTGTTTACAAGAATGTATGAATGTGTGTATGTAAATACATATGTATGCTATTAAAATAAAATTCCTACGTCCAGCGTTGAAATTTCACACAATTTGTTTTTCGATCGTTTTAATGTAATTGATTATTTTGATGAGTAGTGTGAAGAGAATGTGGTGCATTAGTACCTTGTTGTTGTGTTGACATCATCGTTTGCATTTGATCGGATGCTTCCGCATCAACTAAGTTGGATGGTTGCTGATGTTGCCCGTTTTGGGCGCACTGCTAGAACCACGAACGAGGATTTGCAGCATCGTATGGTTTAGGCATACCCAAGGATGCAGGTCGATAAGCAGACGGTGGCGGCTGACCGTAGCCAGCAGCAGCTGCAGCTGCCGCTGCTCCAGCCGGACCACCCAACAACGAGGGATTGAATATCATACGTGTGTGATAGTCATCGCGTCGTAAATATTGTTGATATAATTGACTATTGGCAGCATCCAACCGTGAGGCAGCATTCATAAAATAAGGCGAAGCTCTAGCTGAAGGATGAGCTGCCAGAAAACTATGGGCTTGGGTGGGTGGCAGAATAAAGCCGCTTGTGTTTTGTCCATAACACTGGCCGCCGCTGAAGAGGAGACGGAAGCGTCATTGGCAGTTGTACTTCGACTGTGAGCAGGTGCAGGTGGCATATAGTAGGGATTAGATGCATTCTAAACTG
Source organism: Eumeta japonica (assembly GCA_005406025.1). Taxonomy (NCBI): domain Eukaryota; kingdom Metazoa; phylum Arthropoda; class Insecta; order Lepidoptera; family Psychidae; genus Eumeta; species Eumeta japonica. Next base: position 9,538 of record BGZK01003785.1, read on the forward strand.
ATCCAAATAGCTGGGACCCAGATTGGTCACCATATAGACCGAGAGTGCTGGCTGTGTGGCCAAAATTAAAAGCACTTCCTGGTACCATGCCAAAGTGGCAGTTTTAATGATATTGCAGCCGCATCGAGGGCAGATGCTGCCGATGATGATGTAGTCGAGGAGGTATTATTGTTTGCATTTGTACTGGAGTTTTGAGATCCTACAGTAGCTTGTGAAGAGTTTGAAGTGGAGAGGGGAGAACCGACACCAGTTGACTTGAGTTCAGCATACAATTGAAAGCTTTGTAGCGCTTGCAAATTGATGGCTGTAGAAACAGTTGCTGCAGAGTTTTGGAGAACTTGCATTATTGTATTGAGAGGAGAGTAAACTTTGCTGCTGTTGTTTGATGGGTGGACTGAGATTGAGCTTTGTTGCGATTGTTGATGCTGTTGTTGCTGCTGTTGGTGCTGCTGCTGCTGATGATGCAATTGCTGAGCCTGCTGTTGAGCTTTGCAGCTGCAGCCGCCTGTTCAGCCGCTATAGTAGAGCCTCTTTTACGACCTCTTAGCCGGTGCTGGCTTTTGTGGATCTACATGTTGTTGCTGTTGCTGCTGCTGTTGATGAGCTTGTTGAGTGGCGGAATTTTGAGTATTATTACCGGCCAAATTATGCAAATAACTGGAAGCAGTTGGCATTTGATGTGATTGCCATAAATAGAGGCTCCGGCCGTACTGGCTGCGTTACCTGTCGGTTGCATAGAATTCAAATAAGCCGATGTTAAGCCTTTAGAGGCAGCAGATGCTGAACTTGAATTGTATGCATGGGCTGCTGGTGGCATAGTTTTGTCATAATAATTACTGGCAGATGTTTGGCCAGTCAAACTTATAGAGAAGGATCTCCCATTGGGTGTAGAAGAGAGGCAGCCGGATTGTTATAGGTTTGGGCTGGAGGCGGTGGTGGTGTTGGTTTATTGTATGACGACAAATGATGAGTGTGTGTAAGATGATGTGAAGCAGTCATAGCATTGAGTAGAGGACTGTTGGCAGTTGCTGCTGCATTTGCTGAGAGAGGAGCTGTTCGAGGATTCATGATTATTGGATGAACTGGATGTGTGGTAGTGTTTGCTGCACTACCTGAATTTTTGTCATTATTGGAAGTGTGTTGCTGACTTTGAGCTTGATGTTGTTGTTGTTGTCCATATGTTTGTGAAATTTGCTTGATGCTGTTGTTGTGAAGCTTGTTGTTGCTGCTGCTGTTGTTGTTGTTGTTGAGAGCTCTGCGCTGATTTACTAGAGCTACTGTACAAATTATGTTGCTGTTGCTGTTGTTGTTGGTGCATCATGATGCTGTTGATGCGCCATATAGGCATTGCTGTCACTGTTTGACATATTCAAAGGTTGTTGTGATGGTGGTTCTGTAATTTTTGTTGATTATGTTGTTGCATTATATTTCCTGATGTTGCATTTGTCGATCCATAACTAATTGCTGTTTTATTTACTATATCCAAAGCAGCTTTATTTTGATGTTGTAGATTTTGATTGCGTTGCAGAGATTGTTGTTGCTGTTGTTCTCTTGGCTGTTGCTGTTGATGATGTTGTTGCTGCTGCATTAGATGTGTGAAAGATGTTTATTTTGATCTTGTTGCAATGTTTTGTGTGCTGACTGCTGCTGCTGCTGTTGTTGTTGTTGTTGTTGTTGCATTTGGCATGGTTGATTATCTTGGTGTAGTCTCTTTGGGAGGCCCAACGATGCAGCATGATTGTACATGGCAAATGCTTTTCTGAGCAATATTGCCCAAATGCTTGCCAAATGCCATAGAGCCCAAGAAAGTATTGAAAATTTGATCATATTTCAATTGTTGTTGCTGTTGTTGTTCTTGCTGCGCAGTTGTGGTGGCTTGAGTTTGTTGTGATTGCGGCTGCTGCTGCTGGTGTTGGGATTGGGATTGATTTGATTGTTGCTGCAACTGCTGCTGCTGCTGTTGTTGCGAGTGTGTTGATTGTTGTTGCAGCTGTTGCTGGTGTTGTTGGTTCGAAGTTTGACTTAAAAGTGCAGAAAGCGTTGTTTGCTGCTGCTGTCGGGCAGATTGTTGTGCTTTATTTACTTGCTGTTGGTCGTCACATTTTTGCATTTTTCTAACTGTTGCTCCACCACTATAATCCATGCCCATGACATCATCACCTGACCTTTTGCGGATTCTGAACATGCTGATGACTTTTGCGCATGTACATGCTTGCTGCATTGCGTATGAATACCGCCATATCTCCGGAATTAGAACATGAACTCAAATTACTCGATACATTCTGTTTGCAGTCCATAATTTTGGAGCATTAGATGTTGTGGTCGAACACGTAATATTACTACTTTCGTTGTCCTGATTCATGTTATCCATGTGGGAAGGGTCAACGGTTGTGGTAACTTGTTTGTTGGCCGTTTCGCTTGATACTGGGCGTATGTGGGATATGCGTCGGTTTTGCATTATTGATTGTTGTTGCTGCAAAATGTTTGATATTGTGCTGCTATGTTGCTGCAGCGGTTGTTGTGAAGTTTGATTTGTTGACACTGTTAAATTGTTTTCTCTCCAGTCAGTTGATTTCTTTTCGCTCGTCGTTGTAGTATTGTTGGTATTTTAGAGTTCATTAAAGAAGTATTGTAAACATTATGCAATGTGTCACATCTCTGTTGCTGTTGATGCTGCTGCTGTTGTTGTTGTTGTTGTTGTGTTTCTGTAGTATGCTGCTGTTGAGGTTGCGGCACTTGCTGTGAGAGTTTCGAAGGTGGCGGTACATATGAGTTGTTATTAGAATTCATACCTTTGTATTAATGTTGCTGAACTATCGGTCATTTGAGAAGAATAGATTGTATGGTGTTAGCTGTTGTTGGTGCTGCTTTGGCTGTTGTTCCTCCAAAGTATTTGCTGTGCTCTTATTATTGGGTTCTCCATAACCCATGTTTGCTACAGTGCCGTTTCCACTATTTAGATAATTCACTGGAGAATTTGTCAGGAGGTTTGACTGTATGTGGGGTTGAGGTGGTGGCAACAAGCGGCTGTTGCTGCTGAGATCCAACACCTGCGGCTGCTGCTGGTAGGGCGATTACAACTGGTTGTTGATATGGTGAATGCTGCTGAGACCGTTCAGCTGGCGAGCTGGACAAAGGAGTTGGTGGTTGAGTTGTTGCTGAAGAAGCTGGTGAGCCTATGCATGCCAAAGGGCTATGCTGTTGTTGATTTAGAGGCGAATGAACGCTGGAAGCAGCTGAACCGGTAACTGGGGTATGCGAGGCTGGACTTTGGGCATGATTGGAGGTTGTCGTATATGGTGATTGTTGCTGCTGTTGATATGGTGAATTTGGTGGATGGTAGGGACTTTGGTGAGGCTGTGGTGTTAAAGGAGGCGTTATGGCGGGGGAGCTTTGAGGTTGTTGATATGGCGAGTGCGGATTTGGAGTACTCGGACTCATCGAACTATTGGTCGGACTCTTGTGATCTGGGCTGTTTATATTGGTCGGTATAAATTTGGCAAGGTGGAAGTAGGGAAGAGTAGACAGGTGTTTTTGATGCTTCCGAACCGGAAGGATTATAGCTGTTTGCACCTCCATATGGCGAAGTACCACCCAGTCTCCGGTGTTGAGACATTGGGAGAAGAAGCTGAAGAGTATATATGCTGTGAGTATTGAGATATGGCGAAGGCATTCTCTGGGACTACAACTTTTATCGGGACCGCTTTTGAGTGGTATCCCGATAAAAAATTCTACTTTGATGGTGCCATTAAGGGATAAGGTGAAGCTGGTTTGGTAATATCATCAGGTTTAGGTGATACCATGATGGGTGAGGGCTCCAATGGGAGAAGCCCAATTGAGATGTGTAAGATCCTGCATTATATGAACCATATCGATCTTCGATTGTTATGTGCGGCGAATCAGGATCTTGGGAAAAACTAGATCTTCTGATATGCTACTACCAGTGCTGGCTTTGCGTTGCCTAGTGCCGAAGGTAGAGAAAAGATTCTCCTATTAGAGCTAGACGTAGGGCTTTTGGCAACTGTGGCATTATTTGAAACTGAAGAAGTACAACTTTTCTCCTGAGATTTTCCGAAGAGCTCTCGTTACTTTCAGCTTGTTGTGATTGTGATTGTTTTTCCTCTTCCTCAGGCTTTTTGGCCTTTTTGGTGCGCTAAAATGAACCAAGCACTTAAATTTGGTTTTTCTTGTTTTGCGTCGCTGCTGGCTGATACATTATTAGGCTTTTAGCTCCAGCTGCTTTATCATTTGTTTTAGATGTTGCTATTGGTAAATTTGCTGTTCAAAGCAACTGAATTAATTGAAGACAACGTGGCTGTGAGAGTTTTAAATGGTCTAGGTTTTTCATTGCTTGTGGAAGTCTTCAAGCCATCTTCGATATTATTATCCTTTTCCTCAGTTGCCAATAAATGTGAGGCGCTGCTAAGCGTCGTGGTACTACTTTTAGGAAATGGTAGTAAGCCCTCTAAGCTGGTTTCTTTGGATTTTGATTTTTCTTCGAACTCCTTTTCCTTTTCTACTGTTAAAGCAGGACTCAACGACGCCTTATTTACTGTCTTTGAAGCTAGTTCCTCTATAAAAGATGGTGTAGAGCCGATTGAAAAGTCATCATTTTTTATAACAGTACCTAAACTTAATTTGGGTACATTATCTGCCGTCTCCACAATGAGTGAATTTTTCACCTCTTTCGTTTTCGGTACCACGGGACCAAGAGCATACATTTCATCTGGTTTGTTGACATTTTGTATGAGATTCCCTTTTGCCTTGCCAGGCTGCAGTCGGTCAATGGTGCGCAAAAGATTATCTTTTCTTCTGGTATTCGAAACAGCCTGCAGCTTTTCCTTCAAAGACTTTCTTTTGTCTTCCTTGGCCATTTGTTTTTTTATGTGAGGCGGTGGAGGTGGATGTAACAGGAGTTGCGTAGTTGATGGTTCTTTGGTTTTGCATTGTAACCGTGGTTAAACTAGGAGCTATTGTTGTGGGTGGTGGAATCAGCAGAGGAGTATTAGCTACAGCTACTGAACTCAAAGAAGCTATAGAAGGAGCATTAATAGTGGAAGAATTAGAGGAAGCATTAACTGAAGTACTGCCAACAGAGTTGCCAGATGTAGTTGAATGAGGTGGTGAAGTATTTAGACGAGCCGCTGCAGCGACTGGTAATAATTCACTTATGATATCTTTCTTTGGCAAATTTGAGTCAGATGACGAATTGTTGTCCGCCACCAATTCATCAAAAGCTTCTTGAAGTTTAACTGGCATTAAGTCATCTTTGGTATTCGATGGCCCATCTAGTTTGCTTGTTATAGCTGGATCGAAATCATCCATCATATAACGTGAAGGAGAATTAGAAGCAGAAGAGAATTCTGAAAAGCGGGGTGTATGCTCCAACCAGCGATTAATATCTTTTAACGTTTGCTCTGTTTCCACATCTAAAGCTTCTAAATTTGCCGAATTAGCAGAAGATGACTTTTGGAAACTCAAATTATTTTTATTGGAATTTTTATTACTATTTTGATTAGCTGCGGCTTTTTTCTGCAAAGCCTTTTTGGGTGGTGGTGGTGCTTGAGGTTTCTCTTTATCTTTTTCCTTTTCTTCAGCTTTAGGTGGCTGCTTGATCTTTTCTATTCCAGTCATAATCTCACTAGTTGTAGTAACGCTTGGCAAATTTATGACTGGCAGATCTGATAATAAAGCTTCTGTTAATGCTGCTGCTGCTTTAAGTTTGTCCTTTTCTTTGAGGTAATTTATCGATAGTGAGCGGCGATGTTTTCTCGCTTATATCATTTTGCCGCTAAAGATGGAAATTTAAAAGCTTTCTACTTTTTTGTCTTTAGTAATGTGGTCTTCAACAGGGTTAGTGGCATTTTCTCAATAGCATTTTCCACATCGTTTATTCTTTTGATTTGATCTAAGGATTTCTGCTTCAGTTTTAGTATCTTCGATTATTTTTCCAGTTTCAGTTTTTTTCATGTATGTCCATAGATTTCTCCAAATTTTTTGGTTTTTTATTATCACGAGTTTTCTACCCTTGTTTCTGTTTTCTCTGGCGTTTTATCTGAAGCTTCGGAAATTGTTTTCGAAGAAGAATCCCTTTTTCTGGAGCTCGGACCTTTCGCGTTTGCTTTAGTTTCAGCAGCAACGTTTTGTTGATTGAGTAAAGCTCTACTTCTACGGTATTTAATGAGTTCATATTTGTCTAGGAAAGGCAATAGCATTTCTAGTTCTGCTTGTTCGACGGCTGCTGCAGCCGCTGCCTTTTCCTTTTCCGTTTGTTTTTTCTTTTCCATTGATGTTGTTGTATTTGCATTGGAAGAAGATGAAGTTGATCTTTTGCGTTTATTTTCTTTTTCCTTTTTGGTGGTTTTATTAGATTTTGGTGTATTTTTCTTTTGACAGGTTCAGGAGAGTTTTCTCTGGAGTGTGATGAATGACTAGAATTGGTTTTTAATTCTTCGTTATCAGTTTCGGGAGAATGATGTTGTTGGATGTTGTGAAGAGAGGGTTTGAACTTTTTACTGTTGTCAAAAGTTCAGAGAGATCTTCATTAAGGGCACTTTTGAGTATTTTTATGTAAATCTACTTTAAAGGGTGACATACTGCGGCTATCGTCATCAAGTATATCTTCTTCCAATTCCGAGGCAGAGGCATTTGGCAGCTATATGGCGGTGGCAAATCTTTGCTGTTTAAAAGCGAAGATTTACGCTTATGAGAGGATTTACCAGTGTTGTTGTTGGTGGTAATGGCGGAATCTGGTCAGATCAGATTTTTATCTTTATCATCATCTTCATCGGACGAAGTTTCTTCTTCGACTCTGATACCTGTTTTTGTTTTGTATTTGCCTCCATTTTAATGGATTCTTTTGACTTAATTTTATTTTTGAATTGTCTTTTTCTTTTTACCTGTATTCTTTTTCTTTTGATTGATTGATTTTACCTACTTTGTTGTCCTTTGTTTTAATTTTCCTTTATAGATTTAATAATTTCTTCTTTCATCGTCTTCATTATCGGCTCTTCCTCAGATTCCACATTCCTTAAATCATCTCTCATCATCCGAACTTCCATATTCTCTTCATCTATTTTTATTTGACTTGTTATTTGACTTTTTCGAAGACTTTTTAGCTTTAGCAGTAGATTTTAAAGTTTTCTTATCATGTTTAGGTTTCTTTTCTTTTTTAGACGAAAAATCTTTGTTTGCTTTAAGCTTCTTTGCTGAATTTCTACTCTCTTCGAATTCCTGTATATCTTCTATATCTTCATCATCCCTGAATTCATACTGGTCTTCCTCTTCGTTTGGTTTTTCGTCTTTACGTTGTGCTTTAGATTTTCGTTTGCGCCTTTTGTCTTTATCTTTACGCTTTCGCTTGGCATTTGAACTCTTATGATCACTTTCTTCATTCTCTAATTTATCATCATCTCCACTATCTTTGACCGCCTCTTTATCTTCCTCATCGCTTGTAGCAACTTCTTTTGTTTTTCTTTTTGCTGTGTTTGTTTTTATCTGTAGACTTGTGTGCTGATTTCTTATTGGCCATTTCTAGATTCTCTTTATCTTTAGCCTTTTATTAAAATATTTTTCACGGAAAACATTCATTTTGAGTCCGCCGTTGATAACTTAAATTTGATCATCTTCATCGTCGTCCGACAAATGATCAAAATATTTTTGTGGTCTTGTCAAAGGCTTCTTGCAGTTTATTAACCATTTCCGTATATTCTGTAATAGAAATTAGTACATGAAAAAAACATTGCTGAAGTTTTACTTGAGAACTCACCATTATCATTGCCATTATATAAGCGGCAGTATTTACAATAAGCTTAAAGTCATTGCGAAAATGACTAAATTTCTGATATTCACCATTATCGAGTTTATCTTCCATTTTGAGAAGGTCCATTGGTCTGCAGGAACGATATCAAAATTTTGTTAAGCAGTATTTTATTTATTTGTATGAATCTAGTTTTTATATTTAATTAATTACATTAACTTTTAAAAATTCACAAAAATTTTCGTTTAGAAATTATAATTTTTCATCATGATAATTTGAGAGAGCGATCAATAAACTTTTCTTAATGAAACTTTTACTTTTACACAAGAAACTTTTCGTTTTTGTCTTACACGAATGAAATATATGTATAATTTTAGTAGCAATGAAATAAACTTTGTTTAATAAAAAAATTAACGATGTTATTGTTAAATAAAATGAATTAATATGAATTGGTGGCCTATTTTGTTTCATATACCTGTTTTAAGTCTTTAGATTACTTATTAATCCAAATCGTAAATGAATAGTTTTCTAGTTGTCTCTACTGCTGCCTTATTGAAAATGAACGAAATCGGGCTCAAAATTACTGAGATATAGACAAAACAATGATTTGAAAAAAAAAACATTACTTCCAAATATGCTGAAAAATCGGCACTTAGGAAGCCAGGGTTAAACACATACCAGCGGTATGGGAACCAAATGTTAAAAAAAAAATCGTAAACATAATATATAAAAAACATTATTTACTGCTTTGAAGAAGCTATCCGAAGGAGCGCGAAATATTTGCAAAAAAAATATATATCATATCAAAATTGGCCTTAAGCTTCATTTCAAAATTCAACTCATTTAATATCAATTTATAAATTATATATTAAAAAGCAGTTACTATTGATTACTTCACTTCTGTACAGTAAAATTATCAAAAGTTTGACACGATGCTTTCACTACTCTGTAGAAAATTATCAAATATTTTCTTTCACTCTATAGAACATTTACCGTTGTCTAAGCTTCGCTATAGAAGTTATCAATTACATTTCAATGCAAAATTTAACCAACTATGTCAACGAAATGTTTTCGCCCGACAACTACGCCTTTCGATAGAAATATAACATGGTGATATTATTTAATTTCGCATAAAATTGCAACAACAATTTACATTATATTTTTAATTATACACACACATGTACATATGTATATGTACTGTATATATAACGTTGTAAACATACCTTCTGATTATGGAATAATATCTTGGTGCTATATCTTCCTCGACTGGATCCATAAAGGCCATGCGTCACGATGATTTTTCACATACACTAGTACCTTGTGCATACCGATTTGGAGAACTTCTTCGGTTTCGGTAAAGCTAAGAACATTTGGTGTGATGGAATTTTTGTTCAAACAATAATTGTTGTAGAAAGTATTATGTTGTTGGTGATGGTATGTTTTGATGATGATTTAGTTGTTGGTGGTAAATGATGAAGATTTTGGTGATATTGGTAGTGTTGTTGTTTTCGTTGTTGTGTTTGATATTTATGATAAGAGGTTGATGATTTTTATGTACATAAGAATCAGAGGATACATTGGAGGAAGAATAGTTGTGATTGTGTTGGGAAAAATTTGCATTATTATTAATGTTATTTGAAGTTGTATGGAAATAATTATCAATAGAGGTAGTGTTGTTGGTGTGACTGTTACTAGTAGTAGTAGGAATAGTAGTGGTAGTAGTATTACAAGGGCTAGTAGTGCCGTTGTTGTATGTGTGATTGTTAGTATTGTGTTTCAAATAACGTTTAGTTGGTGGTATGGCGGCAACTAATGTTGTTGTTGCTGTTGTTTCATTAACAATTTTGTTCTTATTTTTGTTATTATTTAAATTGTTACTTTTGTTATGATTATTTAACGTGACATAGTGTTGTTCTTGGTCTTGTTGTTGCAGTTGAAACTGGTTGCTGTTGTTGCTACACATTACATTTCTACACGGATTTTTTATTTTTTTTTTATGATTTGGATGAAGGAATGGTTGTTTTTTTATAGAGGAACGAACATACATTTACAATATTTGGTTTTTCAATTATCATACGCAATTGGTTTTGATGGTTGATGATTTTTTTTTTCAAATGTGGAATAAAAATTCAAGAGGGAAGGAGCATAAAATACAATTGGTTTTTAAATATGATTGATTATTTACAAATGGATTTTTCAATATTACTAAGAGAGAAAAAGAAGCAAACATGCGGAAAAAAGCTATAGCTAGCGTTTTATTAAAATCAAAGCAAAAAAAAATTAAAGAATTAATCAAACTATCTCAACAACTATTACAAAAAATATATATATA
>BGZK01003786.1:0-19624 GCA_005406025.1 Eumeta japonica
ACATTTGCCCAAAAATTATTGGACAATTTAACATAATGGGGAATCACCCAAACAAAAGTGACTGACTGTACGCTATAATTTTCCTATTTTCGATTTTGGGAAAGCTTTTTCGTGCAAAGTCGAGTAAAGAAACACACCCATTATCAGAACAAATTTTCAATTGATGAATGTTTATGACAATTCTTTTTTTCATAAAAGATTTACCGTTACTAGTGAGAGATAGATACTCACTCATTCATCGCATTAATTTTACATGTATATAAGTATTTGTAAAGTGAGCAAAACAAACATAATTTTAATATTTTTTTTTATCGTCTGGCTCACTGACATTTGTACTAAAAAATAGGCTTGTTCATAAATTTTCACTTTATGCAATAATTCAAAATGATTTATTCGATATTAAGCAATTTTATTTGAAATTTATTATTTTGGGTCAAAAGACCCTTTAGTTGTTTTCCCTAGTCTTTCAGCATTTTATATGCCGCCGACATTTCGCTGATGCTACTCAGCTCGTCAGTAGACTCGACAAACCTTGTTGAAAAATAGTTCAAACATTTACTTCATATTCTATTATTTCAGTGGAAATAATGAGAATTTAAAAACATTTAAACACATTTCAAAGATAAAACAACTTTCTGTATTGCTGAAAAACTAAGGCAAAACAACTAAAGCTAGGAACACAACTGGGACGAACGACGAATTTCGTCGACCACGACGAATTCATCGGTAAATATTCGCTGTATAAATTCGTCGTATGAAGCACAATTACGACGAATAAATAACATCCATATGAATAAATAGTGCAAAAAGCCAAACTTACGTTGAGAAAAATGTTTTCTTCGCATTTTTTTTTATAATTGAATGTATTTTGAGTACTTCCTTCCAAATTCGTACTATATGCAACAAAATAATACTAAACAATGTTTTTCCATAAAAAACACCAATTGGTGTACATGAAACCTGGTCACCTACTACTGATGTGTTCGTCGTTCGCCGGCGATTGAAATAGAAATAAATCTATTTAGTATTCGCCGCGTATGCCGAAATTCGCCTGACGCTGTTGTTGTGTGTTTTCATATACACAAATATATTTTATTTTTCATGACGAATATTCGTCGTTCGTCCCAGTTGTGTTCCTAGCATAAAAGGGTCTTTTGATCCAAAATAATAAATTTCAAATAAAATTGCTTAATAGCGAATAAATCATTTTTGAATTATTGGATATTTGAAAATGTTTACTTTTGATACTTTCAAATATACAAATCGTAGCAACCAATGGTAGCTCGTTGTATGAAAGTTGCTAAGAAAAGTAAATACAGTATACAAGAAGTTGTTGTTTTATGTCTTTGAAAATGTTTTTAAACGTTTTTTCAATTCTCATTATTTCAATTGAAATAATAGAATATGAAGTAAACGTTTGAACATTATTTTAACAAGGTTTTCGAGTCTACTGACGAGCTGAGTATCAGCGAAATGTCGGCATATATGCTGAAAGACTAAGGGCAAAAACAACTAAAGGGTCTTGACCCAAAATAATAAATTTTCACTTTATGTATCATTGGTCTCTTTACAGGACAAACATAAAATTGAATCACCATCAAACCAGTCAAAACTAAGACGAGCCATTATTATGTTTTAACATATGTATATATGCAAATAATTCGGCGAGTACCATTTTATTCTTTTTTTTTTTGAATTAATATTTTAAATGGCTTTAAGCAAAAAATTAAAGCAGCTCAATGGCTGAGTTGGTAAAGCACCTAACAGTCACAAGGTCGCAGAGTCGATTCCTGCCGTAGACATTGTTTTTGCAGACACGTAAAAAACTTTGCAGTTTTGTGTTTTCTTAACATAGTACATGATATTGTGCTTTTAAGATGTTATGAAAGAAGCTAATATTTACTGAAGCAAACAGACCTACCAAGTGATAACGAAGCTATAAGTTATATTAGAATAATATATCTCTCGCTTACAAATCTGCTTTCAAGTAGACCGATATTTTAGTGGGCCTAAATAAGCTGTGTATGTTAAACACGAAGATATCGCTTGTTAAGGATTTATTTTTGAGCAAGAAAGGAAAAATTGGGATTTTTTCAAACCGCATATGCAAGTAAGTATGTAATATCACTGATAGAATATTTACCAATTTTAATGGAGAATTATTAATAGTGAATTTCTTTGTTTTCTTGATACGATATCGATATCTAACGACATGTCAGGTTCTAGATAACTTCAATATAAACCAACGGGTTAGAAATTCAAAAATTTTAGGAAGTTTGTGTGTTATGTCTGTTTTAAAGAACATGGATGTGGGTTCTTTAAATTTGCACAAATTGTTACAATTTATGTCATTTCAAAATGCGAGTTCATTATTATGAGCAATATACCGATCTGCTCAACGAAATTGATCATCTCAAGATTCAAAAATAATAATAATAATAATAATAATAATAATTGTTGATTTTTATGTAATAAACAACAAAATTTATTCAAAATTAATATGATGTTAACAATTGGCGACTTAAAAATCTTAATGCACAATTGCAAAACCTCAGAACAAATGAGTTTACTCCGAAAAAAAAAACAAAACATAATGTTTAATAATTGTCAAACATGTATGTTGGTATGTATGTATTTCAAAAGATGGAAAAATTATAATATGCAATAGGTTCAGTTAATGTAACTGCAATTACATTCAATTCTATATAAAACGTTAAAAATTAGCAAGGAAACAGTAATAAAAAAAAAATAAATAAATAAAAGTAATTCCCTTGAGATAAGGTTAGCAAAAAATGGTTATTCTTTTGTGTAATTAAAAACTGAGGATACGAAAACTAGTTCATTGCATGAAAATAAAATTACATGGTAAAGGAAGAAATTCAAATTTGGATAAATAAGGAAATTGAACCAAAATAAAGGAAATATATTAATTCCAGTCTTCTTCTTCTTCCAGCGCACTGGGGCCAGAAGAAGTAACAAAGTTGTCATCGGTCTAGAGAAATATATAAAAAAAAAGTTGCTGGAAAACCCCAATCGTTGTAAAACATTTTATTTCAAACTTACCTGTGGAACACCTTTTCGCACGTCACGGCCACCAAATTTACTGCCGAAATCTCTTCCACTTCCGCCACCTGAACTATATTCCTTAAGGAAATCAGGCACTTCCTGTCCAGCACCTTCTAATATATTTACCAAATCAGCTGCAATAGCCGAATCATGCTCGGGATCAAAGAAACTGGTGGCGCGGCCGTTGTTACCTACGGCCCGTACGACCAATGCGATGTACATATTCATCAATTGAGGAGGGCATATCAAAGTTAACGACATGATTGACATTTTTAATATCAAGACCATGCAGCTACAGAGGTGGCTATTAAAACTTTCATTTTACCGGACTTGAAGTCTGCCAAAGCCATTTCTCGCTGACTTTGCAAGCGATCGCCGTGAATTGAAGTCGTGGGAAATTCAGTTTCAGAAAGCAACGAGGGCGAGGAAGTCTGCCCCACGTTTGGTTTCAACAAAACAATTGTACCATCAGGATTTTCTTGTAAAATTTCCTAAAAAAAACAAAATTAAAATTATTTCATATTACGGGGTTTCTTTCAGAAATTTACTTTATACACACATATTTTTTTTTTATGTGTGTATAGTTTTACTACTACCCAATAATTAAGCGAATAAACCATTTTATATTTTCTGAATTTTTTATTCTTTATTCCATTCTATTTTAAATCTTTATTCCATTTATTTTTCCATTTCAATTCCATCCATTTCATTCCATTATTCCATTCCATCCATTCCATATTCATCCATTTCCATTCCATTCATTCCATTCTTCCCATTTATTCTCTTTATTAAATCCATTCCATATTTTTACTATTTTTTAGTTTTAACCTGATTCTATTTATCTCAAATATTTTTTTCATTTATTCTTATTTTAAAATATCCATTCATTATTAATTTTATATTTATTCAAATTCCATTTTTTCATACATTTTTTACTTATTAATTTTGTTCTATTTTAAATTTTATTCTTTATTTATTTATATTTTTTATTAAATCCAACTCATTTATACTTTTATACTTTGGTTTTAACTGATTCTTATCTCAAATATTTTTTCATTTATTTTAAATTTTTATTTACTATTTTAAATATACATAATAATTCATTTTCAATACTATTTTTTTAATTTTAATTTTTTTTTTTTTCATTTATTTATTTTTAATATTTTTTTAATTTTAGTTTTATTCTATATACTTTTGTTGTTTTAATTGATGTTTAATAAAATAACAACTCATTAAATAAACGTTGTATTTTTTTAATAAAGACGGATATATTTCACAGTTAGTATCTTTTTTTTTTAATTTTAAATATTTTTTTTTTTTTTATTTTTAATATCTTTATTGATATAATTATTTTAATTTTAAATATTTTTTTTATATATTTTTTTTTTTATTTGAAATATTTTTGTTTACATAAATTTTTTAATAGTCCTCCTGTTTCAAAACCAAATTTTGAAATTTGTTTTTGTAAAATGTATTTAAACGAACGATCGAAAGGCTTCGAGTAGGAACTAACATTTAATATTTTGCTTATACTTTTATTACTTTTTTTTATTGCATATTATTTTTTATTACATTCATACATATTTCGATTTTTATAGCATTTATTTTGATTTTTCATTTTTATTTTATTCCTTTTGACCGATCTTAATTATATCAATTTTTTCTGTTTTCTATTTTGTTCATTATATATACATATGTACGTATGTATTTACATATATGTATGTATATATATGTATGCATAATGATTTTTATATGTATGTATTATATACATAATTTTATTTTATTTTGTTATTTTTTATTTCTTTTTTTAATTTATATTTTTCATTTTAATTTCTTTACTAATATTAAATGTTTTCAATTTTTTTATTTTTAATTAATGCTTTTTTAAGTGTTTTTTTTTTCTTTAAAATTATTTATTTTTTTTTTATATTTTATTTTATTATATTTTTTTATATTTTATTTTTAATATTTTATTTTTTTTTTAATATTTTTTTCAGTATTTTATTTTTTTAATATTTTTTTTAATGTTTTTAATATTTAATTTTTATATCATACTTTTTATTAATTTCTATTTTATTCATTCATTTCATTTAATAAATTTATTTTATTTAATATTTTTTTTCTTAAATGTTAAAGATTTTTAATATTTTATTTCTTTTTATTTATAGTTATAATGTTTTTCTTGATATTTTATTATTTTTGTATTTAAAATTTTTTATTCAATATTTTGTTTATTTTTTTTTTTTTTTAACATTTTATTCTTTTATTTAATATTTCGTTTTTGGCTTTACTTATAAAACTTTTTCTTATTATTTTTTATTATGAGTTTTTTCATTATTCGCTTACTATATTTTTTTTATTTTATTGATGCATTTTTTAAATAAAATATGAACTTACCATTAACTTAGAACGTTTTGGAACTTCTTCACTTCATAGATGTTTTGTGTGACATCAGAACACGCACCACCCACAACACCAATTGATATGAAAATGTATTCATTCAAATATTCACCAGCCATACGTTGAATTTCCGCCGGAAATGTAGCAGAGAACATGAGATTTTGTCGCTCTTCCATTGGACGCATCGTGGGATGATTCATAACAGTTGACACATTTTCTTTGAAGCCCATATCTAACATACGATCAGCTTCATCCAAAACAACAAAACGAGTATCCTCAAACGAGATCATGCCCTTTTCTACAAAATCTATCAAACGTCCTGGCGTACATATTAAAATATGACTGCCACCGACCAATATTTTCACCCTGATGCTTGGACGATGTGCCACCGTAAACAATGCGAATATTCAAATAAGATCCCAAAGCAAATTTACGAGCTTCATTGAAAATTTGTATAGCCAACTCACGTGTGGGAGATACAATTAATGCGTGAGGTTTACCTATTGAAGTTTCAGCATTTTCGCTCAATAAACTATTTATGATGGGCAACAGAAATGCAGCTGTTTTCCCTGAGCCAGTTTGAGCGCAAGCCATCAAATCTCTGCCAGATGTTATTGTAGGAATTGCAGTTTTGTATGGGTGTGGGTGTTGTATAGCCGAACGTTTAATATTATTAAGGACAATATCGCGTAGATTTGCTTCCTCAAATGATTGTATAGCAGCAGGAGCATTTTCGCCAGTTACCTTATAAATGCTTTTTGTTAAAATAAATATGTTAAATTACATCATTTTAAAAGTTATTACCTTGACCGGTATACTGTCATATTTAGAAAAGTTAATACCACTTGTTATACCACTACCGAAAATTTCATCTTCGTTTTCTGTTGGTTCTGGTGGTATATAGAACTCGCGCGTTTCTGTGGTTCATCTCCAGCACCGTCTTCTTGGTCTTGGCCGTTGCTTTTGTTATAATCGTCTCTATCTCCTTTATCATTATTAAAATCTCTACGTCCACCTCTGCTGCCGATGCCACGTCACGTCCACGACCACGTCCACCAAAACCACCACGGCGTTCTCCGCCATAACCTAATTCGGTGAAAGTAAATCAACAAATACAGGGTCACATTAACATGCCATATTTATGTGCAGGTTAGTAGACAAGATGTGATTGTTTAGTGGAAAGATTATTTCAAGATCTCGAACGATTAAGTTCACAAACATTTGGAGTGACAAAACCTCGTTTGCAGCCAATAACAATCAGATATGTAATGGAAATCAAAAACACAATTGAGTCTTTTTTTAATAATTTTCTTTATCAAAAATGTTTTTGTTGAAAGTAACATGCATAAAAGTATCAGTTAAAATAAAAATTTTATAAGGAAAACTTTTAAAATTGAAACAAAATGTGTTGGATAGAACTTTTAAAATTGCTTTTTCCCATCACATGGCCTACCAACTGCATTTGTCATTCAAAATGTTAATAAACTTATTGTTGCATATTGAGGAAGAGATCTGATATGTAAAGGTATGTTTTCAGGCCAACATAATTAAAGTATCCCATACATAGTAAGACATATGTGTAACTAAAGCTGTTAATTATGAGGTAAATTATCTTACCTTTAATGAAAGTTTATAATATTAAATGTATTACTTTAATCTATTATTAAAAAATAATAATAACAACAAACAAATCTTAACGTTAGACACAGCTGTAAATTGATATTAAAATTACATGACGTGTACAACTATTATTTACAAAAGAAATAAATAAACAATATTGGATGCAAGTGTTATGACATTTTATTAACTAAAGAAAACAAAACAAAAAAAACTTAAAATTCATATTAATTCATTAAACATAAAAACAAATATATAACTTGCAATGAGATCATATAATCATGTAATATAAACAATTAAAGGAATAAAAATAAAACAAAATTTTAAATATTTGTATGTATTAAAAAAAAAACTTCTGTTTTTAATGTTTTTATAAAAGTCAAACTGAAAACCGTTCTCAGTTATTGTAGAAGTGATATCGAAAGCAGCATATTAAAGTATTTTCGCATTTTTTCGATTTTCGAAGATGAAATTTTCATTTATTGAAGTTTATGTAGAAGTTTTCTGATTGTTGTTTAATATACTTAAAGCTTTAGATATTGTTTAACCCTGGTTTTATAATGGTTTTAATGTTAATTAATGCATTTAATAAATAAAATAAATAATTAAAATACATCTAAGCTGTGCATCTTAATGATCAGTACATTTTTTTTTTTTTTAATACATTTAGCGACAACCCACTTATAATACGATTTTAATAACGCCGTAAAGATACAGTGCGACCATCAACACTTAAATCAATTATGCCAGCCGCTTGCATTTCCAAAAGAAAAGCAAAGCCAATAGCGGCATCCATGCGATATTTAATACAATCGCATTTAGTAAAATCGAATGTAGTTTGACGTATAATATTCTGCAGCAAGCCCAACTTTACAGATAATCGCCTTTTACAGGCATTTAATAAAACTTCTGGATCAAAATGTTGGCATGGCTGTTGAGAAGTGCCAGCGTTTAGTTTCATTTGCAAACCACGACGATGATTTTCCAACATGACACGGCAACCATCTAAATTATCCATTACTATGTTAATATGGTCAGTATTATTGAGTATAAACTGATCGTATTGTTGCTGTTGATGTTCATTAAGAGCGATGTTGTCGCATGTTGAGCGATTTGCCATATCAAAACTATTTTGCTTTGGCGAATTATTTGTTATTGGTGGTAGAATACCAGCTAAGGTTTCATGTAATTGAACGCTTGTGGGTATATTATCTGGTTGCTCAATTTGCTGAAACATAGCAGGTCTTTTGCGAAAATGAGCACGTCTTCGTTTACGTACAGGTGTTGTAGCATTTTGATAGGTGGCGGTTTGTAATCTGGCTCTTGGTATTTCATACCAATCTTTGCGATAATCATCATTACCATTAATTTGTGTGGATGTATTGTGGGTAATCAGTTTAGTTGTTCGATGTTGCCCGCCTCCCCAATTCTAACTGCATTCGGCACTTGTTCAGATGCTCTTAAGTTACTTTCTCTTACTTCAACTATTGGTTGCAAGGCTGCTCCGACTATATTGGCATTTTGTTGTGTGACAACACTAAGTTCATTGTTGGTTGCAGCTACATCATTACTATTAGCACTCGTAGATTGTGTTTTGAACGGTTGCCACATCACTGCAGATTTCTGTGCCAACTGTGCTTCTATACCCGATAAAGGTGTTGAAGCATCCACTGTACGATTTTTCAATTTACTTTGAAATGTAGACTCTTCCACACTAGACGATGATGCTTGGGAATTAGAGTATTATGGGGCGGTAGTAAAGGAGTCTTAAATACACCAATATCACTTGTTGATACCGTTTGTTCCTGAAGCGGCGGTTGTTCGCCGAGTGCTATCTGCTGCGCGGAATCTGTTCGAGCGCATGCTGGTGGTACAATGAGTGCGCTATCGGTTGTTATAAGATTTGGTGTTGGAAACTGAATGCCACTATCTGTAGTTGTTTGTGCTGAATGTTCAATGGCCGGTAATGGAATGTCTTCAGCGACTATATTCTGCCGATCTATTTGTTGAGTTTGTGACTGGAGTTGTTCTCTAAGTACCAATCAATATTATTGTTTTCTGATGTAATTAATGTTGCTTATGGAAGATGTTGTTTTATTTTTTTGGTAAAACGAGTTTGAGCGTGACTTGACACTATTTTTCAAAGGCAGTTAAATGACTAGATTATGGATAGCAACCGAATACAGATGCGTTGCCAGTTTACAAAAAAGGTATTACAGATGGCAACTGGCTGTTAAAGTTAGCAACCTCAATTAATATTCGTAGGAAATTTTGACAACCGCCGTTTTCTAGATGCTCTATATATTTTTTTTAACAAAATAGGCGAATAAGCAAAGCAGATACCAGAAACTGATGCGTATTTACTGGTATTTGAAAAAAAATTTATTGCTTTTATAGATACTTGCTTTTATTATGTTTAAGGAATCAATAAACCCTTTCAAAATCAAATACATATTTTTTGATGTCAATAACGGTGACGAAAATTGACGAAATTATTATTTAAGAAAGGTCGAATAACATAAGATAGATAATAATAATAATAGCAAAATAAATTACAAAAATGTTGAAATTTTTATAGTCCCGAAAAATCTTGTTAATTTGATTAAACAAATTTTAATCCCCAAAAGCTGGGTACCAAAAACCTTGTCCCAATTCTATCTACCATGCATGTCTCGAAAGATCCTGAAATTAATTATCAAGTAATTTAATCATTCAATTTTTCTCTACATTTGCTTAAACTCATTTTTGCCATAAAAACTAAAACAAACTAGAAGCAAAAAAAATGATCAATACCTAATATCTCCGGCGGATAAATTAGAAGCAATGCTATTATTTGCGGCATCTGCCTGAGGAAATTGATCACTTGTGGCAACATCTGTCGATGTTGTTCTTGCTGGCAATACATGTCTACCAAACGATGACAATTCCCTTAATGAAGAAGCAGCATGACGTACAGCATTTACACTTGAATAATTATCAGTACTGGTTGTAGGCAAATTAGATTCAGTAAACTCTAATGAATTGGGCAATTGCATTTCCAACATCAAGTTATTATTATGTTCTGGCAAATTTTCCTCTTCCATTGCATTGAAATATTCTTCTTCTGCAAACGACATATCCATACTAAAGAAAGCGAATGAGAGGTTTTAATGTTATATTTTATTTGAGGTAAACTGTTAATTTCAGGAAATGCTCTACGTTGCAAGCGAAACGTAAACAATATTCGTCTTCTGAGATATAAGTACGTGGTTTTAAACGTTTGGGTGCGGCTGGTGGAGTGTCGTATTGATATAAAGTTCTATGCACAGTTGCAGTAGATGCTGATTGTTCATTTGGTACCAAACGTTTTTGATCTTGTCGTCTTGCACTTCGTCGCACCGTTTTGGATGGCGAAAATGACCATCTTGGCTGGTTGGGTGGTTCAATAGTTTGTTGCGGTACCAAAAGCGAAAACTCCAAGTCATTTGCAATATCTGAAGAATTTGTTTGTATTAAATCAGATATGTTCATGACAGGCGGAGCACGTGGTGGTGTTGGTAGTGGTGATAGTGTTATATCGAGTTCTTCATCTTGAATTTCGTTTAATGGCTTATTCGTATCTTGCTGAAAAATGCTTAATAAATCTATTATATCCTCATCATTTGTTTCAGCAATTGTTGATGATAGTGAAGGCAATTCAAATGCAATTTCTTGTTCTGCTGGATCGCTGGTTTGTATACGAAGAGTGGGCGACACAGTACCAGTCGTCGTTAGTAAAACATTTTCTTTGTTTGTTAATAATTTTGTACATCTTTATCTTTGGTTTTAGTAGCAGTTTCTGTTTTCTTTGAATACTGCTTTTGTGTGTTTATTGTTTTGTCATATTTTTTTAAAACTCGTTCATAAGCCTGCATTAAATATTTCACTAAGGTATATTTTTGGACAAAGAGTAGCCTTTTGAAATAAATCTGGCATATTATTAACAAAATATTGCACAGTTTCTTGCAAGAAATCTTTAGAGCGTTAATGCAAATATGGGATTTTGGTATTGAGCGTGTGTTATGTTAGAATGAACTTTATTAATGGTTTGTTAGTATCGAAGGCATATATACATATGTACACATATATAAAATAAAAAAAAAAAGTAACAAACAACCAAAAATCAATCACTAACCAGAAAATTATAAATAAAATTAATGTAAAATATAAAACAGAATATGCATGCAGCATTACAATAAAAGGATATTTTTAGTATTAATTGAATTCAAATGCTTACCGTTTGCTTCACCATTTTCTTCGCCATTGTCACCGTTGTCTTTGTTATATCTGTTACGACCTGAAAATGTAAAAATAGGCATGTTAATATGCTGGTGTAAAGATTTCATAAATTCGTCAATTAAATGCTTTAATATGACCAGTTATACCAATTGTCGTCATCGTTGTCATCAAAAAATATGCACTAGTTCAACTGCTTCGGCAATAATCTAGTGATTTTGAAAGGTTTTATCATTAATTCCTTGGACGCATCAATTTCTAATGTCGATGACGGCAATTAGAATATGGAAATGATTTTTTCTGATAATTAAATTTCTAGTCGAATAGAAGTAAAGTTCGATATAACTGGAGATAACAAATTACAATAGTCGATCGCTATCGAATAAATGTTTCATTTTAAGAATCATTTAAGGAATGTTTAAAGAAAAGCGGTAATCAGTCAGTCATGGAGTTTTATTATTTTATTTAAATTACGATATCGAATGAATTACACGGTCACATCGCCGCTTTCGATAACGAGTTAATTTGAGCCATTTTTATAAGTTTCGTTTTTTTTTTTTTGTATATAATATTTTGTATATAATATCAAATCCGGTATCGAAAGTGGTATTTAATCTCTGCAGTTTAAATGAAACTTTTTAGCGCAAGCTCATCTTCTTCTGAAGAAATCATTGGAGGCAATTAGTGCTTTCCTTTTCTACCTGATTCTTTTCGTATTGCTGAAGAGTATCAAAATGAAAATTTGAGTTGTAACCTCACCAACAAAACAAATTTTGTGAATTTTAAACGATTTCCATCCGCATAAATTTGGTGACAATGATCGCCCAGCACTTGTTTTATTGGGGGTTTAATATGACAAATCCATGTGTGGAATGAGCTTTGTGGCTATTAAAAAATCATGTCACAAGAGATACCTCACTTTAGAAATAGGTATCTCATGGGAATTACATGAGATTTAATGTTGTTAAGTCTCTTTTGTGACGTCACACTTATAAGCGAATACACAACAATACAGTTCAAAATATATCTCTTGTTAGAATTAGTTCACCTGATAGCCCTGCAGACCAGCAGCGATAAAATTAAATCTCCATCGCTAAAAATCTATAAATTCTGTTTAGCGGCTTTTAGCTCCGCCTACAATTCTTTAACTTAAGCTTCTTGCTTAAACAATATCTTGAAATTGAATTTGTCGTAATTTTAGCTTTTTATTTCACTGCTAAAATTTTTAATTTGATATTTTCTAATGCCAAAATTCACCAAAATAGCTAAAAAGCATTTTAGCAATAAAATAAAAAAAGCTAAAATTGCAACGAATTCAATTTTAAGAAATTGTCAATTTAAGAAACTTAAATTACAGAATTGTATTCATCGCTAAAAGCCGTTTAACAGAACTTATAAATTTTAGCGATGGAGATTTATTTTTAGCGGTTTACAGAATAAGGAGCCAGATTATACCTATAATACAATTTATACATGTAGTTACTTTGAAATTAGGTTCTGAGAAAACATCCAAAAATTTTCGCTAGTCTTAAGCGGCCTAACACTGGTTTATCTTGTGAATTTTGTGAACAAAGGAAAGTGTGATAAAGATTTCATATTACATATGCAGTTGAGAGGTTAAATTTAAAACAAAGAAGCCATAAATCTAAAGATATTAATTGTAATTTCTATTGATTATGTATTTATGTGTTTAAATAAATAGAAATCAGATTTATAAAATAAACCATACACACGCTCTACATTCATTTCTGAGAAACAATACATTCATATTTTAATGATAAACATAAATGTAAGTATGTACATACCTCCGCCACCACGCCCGCCACCGCGACCCCATTAAAGCGTTTCTTAGGAAGTCATTATTATTATCATCCCTCGTTCTGATAATCATCATCATTGTTGGATTTATATGCTTCATTATTACTGCCAAAACCTTTACCAATCACCTACAAAAATCAAGACAAAATTTTTAGATATTGTTCTTATGTATGCATGTATGCAAATTGTTTTTATTAACTTACTTCGGTAGAGTCTTCATCACCCCAGTCTGACATTTTATTTGGTGAGCGTTGTTTCCTGCCGTTGGTCGATTCAACTTTAGATTTTACCACAGAAGTTGGCTTTCTAACAAACTTTGAATCAGACGCCTTTTTTTGAGGACTGTTTCCACTTGTTGAATGTGAATTTCAGATGATAAGTTCGTAGGTTTTGATTTTTTGTTGCACCCTCTTTTGAAGAATTTCTAAGAATCAATTAAAGATTTTTTTTTATTTACGGAGTCATTATTGCCCTGAGTACAGAGAGCAACTATTTGGTTCACACAATCCATGCTTTATCAAATTTTCCTCAATTGTAGTTAGGAACTTGTAAGCGAAAAAATCTCGATAAACAAAGTTCGTGGTTAAAACAAAATAAAGCAAAGAACCGGCACAGACGTGGATTCGCAGATGATGCTGTTAACTTGTTAGCAGCAACAAATGTACAGTGTGTGTTTGCTAATGTCAAAAGAAACAGTTTGTGAATGTTGAAATGACTACAAGAAAAACAATAATTTACTATCAACACGTTTACATATGTTTTATTCAATATGTTAGCTTATGTCATGATTTACACTGGAGTTACACAATAAAGTTTTGCTATCAAGCTTTTTGTAAAATTCACTAAAATTGAAAACTACAAAGTAGACTGCAAACACTTTCAAAATTAAATTTCTTGCAATATGCCATCAAAAAAAAAACTAATAGATTTTTATCAAATTGTATATAGTAGTACAAACGCGTTATTTCAACAAAGAGTAAAACTAAAACAACAAAATATAAAACAAAAAGTCTTGTATGGAGAAACAAACAAAAACTAATGTCAGCTGTTTACTTGATCCAAGGCAAATTTAATACAAAGATAAGCCAAGGCAGATTGACTACAGGTAGTAGCATTAGAAAATACTCACCGGGTGAATTGTCAAAATGACTCAAAACAAAGCAAAAATTAAAGCATAAACAACAATTAAGCAAAGGATAAACAACGATTAACAAAACATAATCAACAATTATGTTTTTAATTTCTTCTGACGTTTGACCAGAATATTCTAACGGTATAATCGCGTAATAAGGTCACCTGTAGTAAATTCGCTTTGAAGTTAGTTTAACAGCTCAGGTGGCAGTCTTCTTGCATTTTCCATTCATAGAATGTTAAAATTTCATACTTTAGTTTACAAAAATTTTGCGTCATTTTAATGACAACATTTTTGAAAATAAATATTTTGTGTGAACTTTTTTGCTATTTTAAAATGTGGGTTAACTTTTATATATAATTTGATAGTTTTGTATTTTGCTCTCTTAAATTATTTTGTTTTAACATATATTCTTCTAAGTGCAAACAGCTGGTCCATCTGGGCGAATTCAGGTTACGACATTTTTCGGGAAGAATTTGCGACAACAAAATACATTGTTTTTTAAGACGAGTTCGTTTGCGCACACCTTGTAATTGTTTCGCTTGGTCTTTATCAAGGCCAAGGTAAATTCATTATAAGTTTAATAGCGCAGGTAGCTGTCTTCTTGAAGTTAAGCATTAAGCACATTCGATACAGCAGACTACACGAACACCAAACACAAATGTAGTTAGCTACATTTGTAGCCAAACAGTCAGCTACTTAATTATTTTGGAAGTGGCAACTGCAATATCAAAAATGCACGGAAGTCACCTTTTTTAATTTTTTTCTTCACAAAATCGTATTTGCTATTCACAAAATATTTCTTTAAAACAATCAATTATTCACTTTTTATTAAAATAAAATCACTAATTGGTATTGTCGCCAAAATAGAATTATATCAGTTGACGACAGCTACAATGGTGTTTGTTAGCTGCCGTCAAATTATTGTTACCATATGAAAGTGTATATTGTATATTTATGCAGTCGGTGTTCGTGTAGCCTGCTGTGTCGAATGAGTTTAATGCTTTGTATTTAATCTGAAGCTATCAAAGAATGTTGCTGCTTACAAAGCCATTTTAGATGTAAATATTTTGTTGGAAAATAAAGAAATAAAGTTTTGATATATTAAAACTTGAAGGGGATTTTTTACAATATTTGCAATTTATACATTATTTTCTTAAATATTCAGCTTTTTAATACAATTTCTTGCAAATGCAAACAGCTAGCCTATCTGGGCGAATTTATTTAATCTTAATTTACTGTAAAGTTTTAATTTAATAATAATTTACTGTATGTATATGTATATCATCACACTGTATAATCTATATTTTAATCATATATAGCCCTATGAACTCGATTAATTAAATAAATGAAATGAATTTAGACAACGTCAAAATCTAAATTCACCTGGATGGGTCAGCTGCTTGCATTTACAAGAAATGATATTAAAAACAACAACAAAATTTAAGAAAATAAAATACAAAATTTACAAATTATTTACACATAAAAAGTGTTACACATTTTAATTAAATATTAAAAAAGTTCACACAAAATTTGTATTTTCAATAAAGATATTTAAATTATAAATGGTGGGGAAAATATTTGTAAGCAAAGTATGAAATTTTGACAGTCTAAGAAGAAAAACAATAAGAAGAACACAGTCACCCCTAAGTTGTTGAGTTTACCTTGTAGTAGACTTAACTTGGTCTTTATACGCTCTGTAGAAGAAAAAGATTGCCATCAAGTTCTAGACAAATTCACTAGAAGGTGGCCCTTTGAGCCCATATGTTTTTATTGTTGTAGAGAAGAGGCCTCCTTAGAGTGAATTTACCTTGACCGAGTTCCTATCAATTTTCTGAAAATTTTAAATATATTGGTAAAGTGTGAGTGTATTAAAACTTACTGCCAGTTCTTCTATTTCGCAGTTTTTTCGACCGTTCGCTTGAATACATTTAATACAAAACAACTTTCAAAATTTTGTTTTTGTGTTAGATGTGTTTATTATGCGAAAGATCGAAGACTTCGAAATAGAGGAACTGGCTGTTAATAATCAAAACTTGCCAAATATTTATTATAAATTTTGAAATTTATTTAAATATGTATGTATTGCGTTACTAATTTACCAAAGCAACACTGTATTTCATATGCTGGCTAAGCACTAAGCAATCTATTTACGCAACGCGTTTCATATTCAGATTGCACACACACTGTAATCAGCAATGAAATTATATATGCAATAAGTTCTAGTTTGCTATTTTATCATAAACATCGGGACTTTTATGCCGTTGAGGAATTTTTAAATGAAATCACGATACAGACAGTGCAATCTACAACATTGCATCTCAAAATTTTGATGTTGATGAAATTATGATTGCAATCCGAAAGGAAATCATAAACAAGAACACAGACGACGCAATGTGCAATGAAATTTGCACACATTGCTGAAAAGTGTTGCATTGTGTAGCCTTCTTAGTTTAACAATACTTATCTTTAATGCAGTGATGTCCAAAATTTAAATTGTATTTGCACTGCTAAGAGAAATGAATTTGCACAGCGAGAAAACAGTGTAATTTAAGAAAAGACGTATTAAAGAATAAAGAAGAATTTCAGAGTTTGTGCATGAAAGTCTGTATTGAAACACACTCGTCTCCCTGTTAGCAAACATTGAATTTCTGTAAGAAAAATTTCATCAATTAACCGAGTTTTACAAAATTTATTCAAAACGTTTCTTATTTCGATGAAAAGAAAGTTAAAGAAAATGATTTTATTCAAAATGATTTATTCGCTATTAAGCAATTTTATTTGAAATTTATTACTTTGGGTCAAAAGACCCTTTAGTTGTTTTTGCCTAGTCTTTCAGCACGTCTATATGCCGCCGACATTTCGCTGATGCTACTCAGCTCGTCAGTGACTCGAAAACCTTGTTGAAAATAATGTTCAAACATTTACTTCATATTCTATTATTTCAATTGAAATAAATGTGTTCAAATGTTTTTAATTCTCATTATTTCAATTGAAATAATAGAATATGAAGTAAATGTTTGAACATTATTTTCAACAAGGTTTTCGAGTCTACTGACGAGGCTGAGTAACATCAACAAAATATCGACGTGCTAATAAAAGACTTGATAAAGTAATAAATTTTATTGATAAAAGTTTATCTGCCAAGTTGCCTTAAAAGCAAAATTATAGAATAAGGCATTTCTTATTAAAAACTTTAAAGTACGGTCACATTTTTTTTTTTTGTTAAATTGTTGCGCCATTACTTTCGTTTACCGTTATTTTAGTTGACTAAAAGTCTGTGTTAAATCAAATCCATATACATATCGTCGTTAATGTTTTTACCGAATTTTTGCCTTTTTCAAAGATAATGTTTTTTTAAAAAAGTTTGTCAAATTGTGGACTGTTTTGCATACTGCAATTTTTTCCAATTTTCACTTGTTTTTAGAAGATGTCTACTATTCTTTATATGTATGTATGGAATTTATAATTAATTCAAAATTTCTTTCTGCCTTTTGCATATTTTTCACAAAATTTCTTGCTTCTTCACCAAATTTGTTTTTTCAAAGATTTTCAGTTTGTAAACTATTTAAGATATAATTTTGCATATTTCAAAAGTACTGCTTACTTTACCAAATTTGTTTTTTAAAAGCTTTCGATTTTATAAACTATTTTAGTATTTTGCAAAATTTTCAATGATTTCTCACGTTTTTACAGGAGGCATCTACTTTCTAACTGTTTATCAAATTTATAAATAATTTAAAATCTGTTTCTGTTTTGCAAAATCTTCGCGAATTTTAAATCCTTCTTCACCACATTTCACAAATTTTTGATTTTCTGGACCAGATGTCTTTTTTATAACTGTTTATCAAATTTATAAAAGAAAATTAAAATCTTCTTTTGCTTCTGCACTAATTTGTTCTTTTTCAAAATTTGTCGATTTTATAAGCTATTTTCGCATTTTGCTTTTAAAACCTATTTAAATATTTTTTGTAGTAGTATGTATATATCTTTAAAATGCATGCTAAAATAAAAATCGACATAATAAAATACACTTTTTAGAACAATACATTTTATATACGATTTCCAATCTTCCCTGTGTTGTTAGACATAACATTACTTCAAGCCACTACAATTTCTGCAAAAAAATGTTTTATATAAATTATTTCGATATTTCGCAAACAATTTGTTAGCATCTTCAGGAAAAAATATATAATTATATATAAAAAAAATATATAATTATATATTTTTCCTGAATCTAACAAATTGTGAAATATCGAAATAAATTATATAAAAGCATTTTATATAAAAACAAGATTTGAGCTGTAACAATTATTTTAAATACAAATATGAAGGTCAAATAAAATAGATACATACATATATTACTACAAAAAATTTACAAAACTGTATTTAAAATACTTTTTCTATACATATTTTCAATATTCTATATACATATACAAAAATCGATGTAATTGATTTCAAATAGTTTTAATAAATTTAAGCAATTGTAAAATTTGCAAATAGTGAAAATTGTACAAAATTTTGAAGAGGCATAATGTATTCAAAGATATTATAAAAATACTTCAATAGGTTTTAAAGCGAAATGAAAAACGTTTAAAAAAAGTTTAAAGTTTATAAAATCGACTTTTAAACTTTTAAAAGAACGAAAATTTGCGAAAAATTTGCAGAAGGCAGAAAGAAATTTTAAATTGTTTATAAATTCGATACACAGTTACAGTAGATAAGTTCTGCAAAAACGAGAAAATGCGCGAAAAAATTGCAATATGCAAAATCGTTTTAAACAGCCCACAAAATTGACAAACTTTATAAAATAAAATATTCTTTGAAAACGGATAAAATTCGGTAAAAACATTAACGTTTAGTGTAAAATCAAAAATTATTTTGTTCCATTGAAATGTATAAAAACAAACACACTTTTAAGGGCTCGTGTGACATGACGAAAAATGTGCATACATGTTATGTATGCTACTGGCCAGAAAGGAAACCACATACATATTTAGTACTTTTCAACATTTATTCAGTATAACTTATATTTAGAAAGGAAATCGACACTCTTTACATGTTTTGCCACAATGGAACATAAACCCTAGTTAAAGAATTGTATGTGCGACATGTATGTATGCCAAAATAGTTTCATGTAAATCAAAGCACACATAAATATTATGTACGTGAAGATAACTTATATTTTCACAAGCATACGTAAAGATAACCCAATTTTATTTTTATACAAAACTAGCAAAACCAGGGCGCTTCCCCACCTACAAATTTCAGGGCTCTAGCTCCACAATTCACCAATTGTATACGATTTTTTGTTATAAGATTTCATAAAAACTAAGT